>JAJLUN010000011.1:0-158005 GCA_030564365.1 Blastobotrys arbuscula | reverse complement strand
GATCTTTGTTTCTATTTTAATATGCCAGTTGGTGTAATCTAGCACAAACTGCGGAGATGATATTATATATATTGGCCCCTTGCAATCATGAATTACTAAGTTAATAATTAGTTATGATTAAGGCTAAAACATTTTGTTGTCAAAAGCCTACCTGGGAGGGGGGATGCTAGCTAGCAATTTTAGGTTCTTGGTCAGCTGTATATAACTATGAGATGGATGGATGGGTCGATGGAGATTCCAAGGGCTGCTGGCAAGCTGGCTAGCTGGCTCTAGAGCATGTGATGAACTAACAGGACGTCTACATTCTAATATTTTTAAATGGTATCTTTAGAATAATAATAATTAGTTTTAAAAGATATAAGTACCAAGTCGGTGGTTGAATATATTCTTCACGGATATAATATAGGTAGGGGAGTTAAATGCTTGCTATAGTACTACGGTGCTTAACCTGGAGATCAAACTTAAAAGTGCTGTGTGAAAGCTGTTGGTCGGTGTTGAGTAGGACTTGTACTTGTTACGTAAGTTGGTCACGGAACCAACCTTGCCAATCTGAGTGTTCTTTTATAGATCATATCGCACGTGAACAGCCTTTTTATTTATTCATATATTGATTCAGATAGACCTTATTGTTGACTGGTTTCAAGAACCTCAATAGAGAAGAAACTTGGAAGAAAAAAAAAAAAAAAGATAAAAAAAGAGCGGCTTATGCGGCGAGATCAAGTTCACTTTTCTGATCAAAAAGTGGATAAATTCTCGTCGTCGCTACGAAAGAAAAAAAAAAAGGTTCCCTTCTACTACCGAAAAAAAAAACAACAACAAAAAAACCCAAGTTAGCCTCTAAAAGACTCCTCCAGCTTTTTTAGTGCACGTGGGCGATATCACGTGCAGGATTAAAACGGTTTCCATCTCATCCCAACAACAAAAAAAAAAAATATAATAATAATGTGGAGATATTTTGCATAACAGAAGTATTTGATCTGATAAAAATTTAAGACACATCATCACAGATAAGCTTAACATAACATACAACGACTGTTATTAACAATGAAAACATTTTTAGTTACAGGAGGTACAGGGTTTGTAGCTCAACACATTCTTAACCAATTATCCAAAGGTGGGGGTTATAAAATTGTTACAACCGCACGATCGGAACAAAAGAAACAATTATTACAAACTCAATTCCCAAACATTATTGTTGAGATTATTAAAGATATTACATCTCCTCAAGCGTTGGACAAAATAATCAAAAAACATGATATCAAATTTTTATTCTCTGTTGCATCACCAATTAATTTCCATGTGAACAATTTAGAAACTGATTTGGTCCAACCAACAATTGCTGGTGTTGAGAATATTTACCACACTGCAGTAAATACCAATATTCAACGTGTGGTATTCACTGGTAGTTCCTGGACATTATTCAACCTGAAAACTGACATGACTCAAGATATTGTTTTGGATGAACAATCATGGAATGATCAAGAATCATATGATGGGCCTATTGAAGCGTATGGATATGCCAAAACAGTGGCAGAGAAACGAATATGGGAATTATATTCTAAATCCAACAAAAAACTTGAAATGGTTTATATAGAAATATCAACTACTTTGGGCCCCAGTGTCATCCCACCAAAATCTTGCAAAGATTTGTGTGAAAGTAATGCAATTGCTGCCCATATGTATTCTAGCAGACAAATCCCGCCCGCAAAATACTTGTATTTGATGCAATTCTCTGATGTGAGAGATGTAGCTGATGCTCACATTTCAGCAATGATGTCCAAAGAAGCGGCTGGGGAACGGATCTTGATTGCATCTGGAAGTATGCTACCAATGGAATTGGCAACAATGTTTAAAACTGAGTTTGGTATCAAGGACTTATCTGCGCGAGAGTTTAATAAAGACCAAGTTGCACGGATGGATTGTTCAGTAGCTCAACAACTTTTGGGTTTCAAACCACAATATACTTTACGTGACACTTTTGTGGGATTAATCGATCAAATTAAGAATTTTTATTAAAAAAAAAAAAAAAAAAAATCTATAACTGTTCATTTATCTAAACGTGAAAAAAATAAAAATAAATGTTTGAATTGAATAAACGGGCACAATACGATGAAGCCAACTTCAAACCAAAAACCAGACTCCCGAACTCACCATGGACATATCTGGCGATAGTTGCCGTGTTGATGGTAGCGGCAGTATTATGTTTGATAATCTTTCCATGGCTTGTAGGGAAATGTACTGTTTTTTGTAAACGAAAAAGAAAACAATTGGAAATTAATCCGGGGGGTAATAACAACACGGCAGATACTGAGATTAATACCAGTGATATTAATAGTAATGTTCAAATGTTTTCCTTGCAACGAATGAACGAAACGATTTAACAACAAAAAATAAAAATTAAAATAAAAAAAAATAAAAAAAAGCGTGATTTAATTATAAACGTGTTATGGTGTCATTCGCGATGAGCGGGTAAACAGCCGGTTCCGATGCTTTTATTTTTATTTATTTAAATTAGTTATCTGTCTTCCCAAGTAAACATTCACAGATCAAAGATTTACGGGTTAAAAAGCAAACAAGATGAATAACGTTGCAGTAATTGGAGCCGGACCCAGTGGGTTGGTAGCTATCAAAGTATTGACAACTTATGGCTTTAAAGTCAAATGTTTTGAACGAGAAAGTATGCGAGGCGGGCTGTGGAATCATTATACCAAACCAGTTCGATCTCACATTCCTAGTAAAAACCCACACTTCAACCCCACAGAATGGTCAAGTGCAATGTATGACAATTTAGAAGCCAACGTCGATAAAAATACAATGGCATATAGTGATACCCCGATTGATGAAAGTATTCCATTGTACATGGATAGAAGGGAGGTTTTGGGGTATGTACGAAAGTATGGTAAAGATGTGGATGAATATATTTATTACAGTCATCGAGTAATTGATTGTCAAAAAAATTTAAACAACAAATGGGCAATAAAATTTGAACATGGTGGCCATAGTAGTGAAGAACAGTTTGATGGCGTGATATTCGCAACTGGTAATTTCAACGTTCCAAATCTACCAGATCGGCCGGGATTGATTGAATGGGATATTAACTATCCTAATACCATTTTCCATTCAAAGGAGTATAGAAATCCGGAGTTTTATAGAGATAAAAATGTGTTGATTGTTGGTGGGTCAACAAGTGCCTATGACATTGCAGGTCAATTATATCCAACTTGCAATAAATTATATCAAAGTATTCGATCGCGGAAGATATCACAGTTATTAGGTATAAAGGGAATAAAATGTTTACCAGATATTAAAGAATTTATAGTAGACAATAGGGCAATTGTTGATGTGGATGGAGAAGTTATTAAAGATATCGATTATGTGATTTTTGCAACAGGGTATTTACGATCATATCCTGCGTTGGACGAATCAGTTAACGAATCCAAATACCCAGTTGTTACTGATGGGTTGAGGATGAATAATGTTTATCAACATTTATTCTACATCCCGGATAGTACATTAGCATTTTTGGCAACTCCCAGTAATATCGTCCCCTTCCCGACTGCTGAAGCACAGGTAATTTGGGTAGCATTAGTATGGAAGAATCAACTACAACTACCATCAAAACCAGATCAATGGAACTGGGAACATGAACGGATCCAACTTAAAGGACCAGGACCTCATTTCCATCAGTTAAAGTATCCAGAAAATTGTGATTATCATGATTTTGTTACTGATGCAATTGCAAAGGCTGGGGATATAAAAATGGAACCTCGAATATGCGATGAAAACCTTCGAAGGATTCGTCAAAACATGGTGCCGTTAAAAATAGCGCATTCATTATTTAAACAAAAGTTTGGCAGGAAAGCGTATAGTATAGACGAGTTAATTAGCACAAAATGTTTTGAATGGAATTAATTTTTTGTTTATATTTTACTATTTATATTTATTATTTATATTTTTTTTAACATCCACTTTTTTTTATTATTTATAAACATATTTGGTAAAATGAGCGTAGGAAGTGTTTGTGATAGTGAATTTAGCACTAGCGGATCCAGTGAAGATGAATCTCCTATCCACATCCAAATCAACAGTAATAGCAACAAGTCTGAAACTTCAATCACATTATGTGGTGTAGACGCTGCTACAACCACCACCACCATTAACAACAACAACAACAACAACAACAACAACGACCACCCAAATTTTAAAGGTATTAACCCAGAGACCAAACCCAAAATTATGGCGCTATATGTCGGTGATTTGAACCCACAGGTAGATGAAACAATTTTGTATAAACATTTTGGTGATTGTGGCACTATTAGTTCGATTAAATTATGCCGCGACGCAATTACTGGCAAAAGTTTATGTTACGCATATATCAATTTTGTCAATGAAGAAAGTGGGTTAAAAGCACTAGAAGAATACAATTTTTCCAAAATTTTGGACAAACCATGTCGAATCGTTCGCCCTTTGAAACCAAATTCTATGGTTGAAGGTGGCAATATTTATATTCGAAATTTGGATTTATCATTTGATTCCAAAAATTTGATGGAATTTTTTTCAATGTTTGGTCCAGTTGTTAGTTGTAAAGTATTGGATAAAGGTGGGCGAGGCTATGTTCAATTTGAAACTTGTGGATCTGCCAACGAAGCAGTGGTACAAACAAATGGGCAATTATTAGGTAATAATATTGTCAAAGTTGATCATTTTATTTCAAAAAGTGATCGGGCTAAACAATGTTCATTGTTTATTCGAGGAATCACCAATGATATTGATGAAACTGACTTGATGACAAATTTTGGTAAATATGGTAAAGTTAAAAGTGTTTATTTACCTGTTAATGTTAGAGGAATGAAAATTGGATGGGGGTATGTAAATTATGAAACTTCAATTCAAGCACAAACGGCATTATTTTTTTTGGACGATAAAGTGGTGAAACAATCTCGATTAAGTATTGTATTATCGAATACTAATAGTCAAACTGTTAAAGGTAGTACAACATTGTTGATAAAATCTAAATATGAATTGAAGCAGAAAATTTTAAAATCCAATTTGGAAGATGCTAATATCGAAGGATTTGAAATTATTATACATGATAAGTATCATGCTAGTATTAAATGTGACAGTGCAATTGATACGTTGGAGTTGTTGTGGTGGTTACAAAATCCAACTTGGAAGCTGCCTTATTCCGTGACACTATTGCCAATACCTTCAAAAGATGCTAATACTAATACCATTAATACAACGAATACCCAATCGCCTACCGTTAATACCAACCTTTCAGTAGCCAGTCCTATTTACAATACGAATGCAACCAATGAGAATGTGAATGTGAATGGCGGGGTAGACCATGGTTTATATTATACATATAATTGATAATATAAGATTTTACGTACTAATACTCCCTATACATAATATATACCCCATATTTTATAAAAGTCGTGCATAATCAATTATTATACAATTGAATAGTAAGAAGGGGATGACAGCAATGATGGAGTTTATCGGGGAAGATAACCGGTACCAGGGTGAAGAGGACAGGTATTAATTAGGATTTTATTATATCATTTTTTATTATTAATACAAAAAAAAAAAAAAAAAAAAAAAAAAAAAAAAAAAAAAAAAAAAAAAAAAAAAAAAAAAAAATTTACTATTTACATCTTGTAACAACAAAAGTCAAAGGCAGTATTTCGAAATGATTTACGAGCAGTTCCCGGGCAGTATTTTTCCTAGGGAACTTCGATCTGAGTATTTTGAATCATTAATTTGAAGTCAGGAAAAAGGACTAGAACTGAAAACAGGGCACCAATGACTACTGTGGATGGCACAATTGAACATTATTATTATTTTTTAGTATAATTAGAACAGCTTTATGTATATTGCAAACTCAGCAGGTCTCTTTGCTATTTATTAGCGGACCTGGATAAAATAAATGATTTCTCACTCACTCACTTATACAATTGGATACAATTTAATCTATAAATTAACCAAACTTCGATATTGAAATGCCGATTTGGCTAGCGCACTACCTCATTATTTCAATATCGCCCCTATTGCAATTTTGTTGAAATATTGAGCTGGTATATACTGGCATGGACAATCGCAGCTTTGGAGCAGAATCGCAAGGTTTGTGGACCGTTCGTTCAGCCGCATGCGGCGTTTTCACTTGGCCGGTTGGTGGAAGTTTTGGGTCAAAAAAAGCTTGGTATGGGTTTTCCGTCTTCTCTCCCAGAAAGCCTTTTCAACGCATTAGGGGATTCTGGTATTGACCGTGCTTGAGCCCACAACTATTTTGACACCTCTTAAGATCCATCATCTGCTTGGGTTATCATCTTTGTCGTAAAAAAAAAAAGTTCTAGTGAATGATGGTGTTTTTTTTTTTTTTTTTAAAAAAAACCATCCACCACAAGTGCAAAATAAAATAAAATTCCGCTGGGGAAAAGCTGTAGGCAAAACCTACAAAAATACGAGCACCCCAGCGCTGTAAAACTGGTTTCAAAATAATTCGAGTAGACACCGGAGGTCCGACCTTGGACCACTGTAAATAATATATAAATTCGGATGCCCTGTGTTCAGCTGGCATCTTCTTTTTTTTTCTGGAGGGTCTCACTGACCAGGTTTCTGTTTAATCACATAACGATTTATAAACCTGACGTGAAATTTTTCTGGGCATGTATGCAGTATTCGAAGATCTCGGATCTCAGATCTCAGAAAGCTGTTTTCTTTCTTTCCAATTTCAAACTCAACGCCCCCCAACAAGCTTCCAAAAGCTTTAATCCTTAATATTATGCCCATAAATCGATGCACCGATGAATAATATTTAAAAGCGTTAATTAGACAAATATATGACATAATTACTTGCAACCCGGAATTAAAGTTTAATCTTAACAAGAGAAAGATGCCAATAAAAAGCAACTGTTTTTAATCGATTGGATTTTGATACAAAAATTTACACAGGTTTCGAGTTTCAAAACTACTTATGCTGGCAAAAAACTTCTATGTAAGCCTATGTATGGTTTATGTCCTCATGTTATACAGTACCAAAACAATGTATACCTTGCAAGCATATGCATAACTTTTATTTTCTTACTGTACTTCGAAATTAAGACCCTCGTATGGATGTACACACCAAAAAATTTAGCTCCGGTGTAACTGCATAATTAAAAATCTCATATGTATACATATCGGAAAAACCTCATTGTGAATCATTCCGCGGCGTGCTAATGATTCAGATTCCAGAAAAAAAAATTATTTTTCAAATCGTGAAATTTTTTTTTTTTCCCTTTTTCCTCCCCCCCAAGGACCCCCTGGGAGGCCATCATATGCTCATAAGACCGTCCTGCGCTTAATAAACCTAAGCTTTACTCCACAGTTTATTTTATTTAAACCCAGCTTTTAAGCCACCGGAGAAAAAGTAGGCTAAGGTTGATAAGGTGGGACCCGCGCCACAATCAATCAATTGTTGATGTTTATCTTTTTTGTACAACAATGAAGCATGCATCTCGGGTAGAACTCTTTCTTGATTATTTTTTCATTTTTGCCATCAAATTACTGGATATGGATTTTACCGTCGACCATTAATTAGTTAACACGTTATTCAATAGAACATTGGATTTTGAAAAAAAAAAAAAAAAAATTTTCATCTGTGCAATCGGAGATGTAAAGGCCGAGAAGTCCGAAATTTTTTTTTTTTTTGTTTTGTTCTATACTTTACAGCCGCTTTTTATTCATGTAGCTAATGCGGCGTCGGCCACAACCTGCTCACGAAATAAAATTTGTTTTTAACAATGAAAAACAGTTCAATGAATAGAGGTGATTCTAAAAAACACTTTTTTCTTTTCAAATTAAATTAAATTAAATTAAATAACAAATAATTTATATATAATAATATTACATAACAGTATAACCACCATCAATAACGATTTCAGAACCGGTGGCATAAGTACTAGCAGGAGAAGCCAAATAAATACAAGCGTTGGTCAATTCATCAACATCCCCCAATCTACCCTGAGGAGTCTTTGATTTCCATTCTTCAAATAGAGTCCCATAGGCCCGATTCAATGCAGTGTCCATATAACCCGGAGCAATGGCATTGCATCGGATTTTGTGTACAGCCCATTCGGCTGCCAAACTTCGCATCAAATGTGCCACACCGGCTTTTGAAGCATTATAAGCACATTGTGGTTGAGGCCAGTTAACGATTTTCCCGGACATTGACGAGACAAACACGATGGACCCGCCGGTACCTTGTTCAATCATATGTCGAGAAGCGGCTTGGGAAACTAAAAAGGACCCAGTTAGATTGATATCAACCACTCGACGGAATTTATCAGATGGGTAATCTTCCGCATGCACCAAATCCGCAATACCGGCAGAGTTGACTACAACATCAATTGATCCCAAATCCCGTTTAACAGCGTTCATAACTTCGGCAACCGAGTTTTCGTCACGAACATCGACTTTATAGAATTGGGCTTGGGTGCCATATGCCTTGTGTAACTTTTCAATTGCATCCATCCCCAAATCATTTTGAACATCCAAAATCGCAATTCCTTTCAACCCAACAGAACATAATCCTTCAGCCATTGAGAACCCTAACCCTCGGGCACCACCAGTAACGAGTGCAACTTTGCCATCCAATCGAAATCGACTCATAAAATCTTTGGCCACAAATGGTGGTTCTGGATTAGCGGCGGCGATGGCGTCGATATCGGCCTGGGTTGGAGCGGCTGGAACAACAGCCTTTGTAGCAGTATTGGAATTGGATCGTTCACTCATTATTTTTTCTTTAATGTTGTTCTACTAGTTAATTTACTATTTAGCGTGTGTTGTAATAAAAAAAAAAAAAAGGGGAAGAAGAAGAAGAAGAAGTATAAAAAAAAAAAAATTTTGGTGGAAAATCGGGGTTTTATATATAGACAACAAAGTCTAAAAAGGTCCAAGGTAGCAAGGATAAGCATTTAAACAATTGGGTGTAGTAATAAAAATAATAAAATAATAATAACAAGTTTTAAGCGCATGCATATTTGGAACCAGCTGGTGTCAGCGTTAATTATTTCTATAGTAAATTTATTCTTGGTGGGAGATCCAGTGAAAATAACGTGCGCGTTTAGTAAGTAAGATTTTTTTCTTCTTCTTCCTTTTTTGAAAAAAAAAAAAGCAGTTGGGAGATTGATTTGAACAAAAGAAAATAGTGCCAGCAAAAGAAAAAAAAAAAAAAAAAAAAAAAAAAAAAAAAAAAAAAAAAAAAAAAAAAAAAAAAGGCAGTGGCTTGATAAAAACAGTAATCCTTCCAGTAAAACGAGTAATTTTTGTATAGTACACTTGAAAAGGTTAAAAAAAAAAACAAAAAATTCACAGCGTCTAAATCTAAAAACTTAAATATATCTGATATACTATACTAAATCAACATAATTAGCTGGGAAAATACCTTGTCCACCGGCAAACCGTCCAGTCCACCAATCGTCTTTACTTTCACTCTTCTTGACAATGGTGATAACATCACCTTTTTTGAACGACAAATCGCCGTCTTGTTCACCTTCAAACGTATACA
This sequence comes from Blastobotrys arbuscula, assembly GCA_030564365.1. Taxonomy (NCBI): domain Eukaryota; kingdom Fungi; phylum Ascomycota; class Dipodascomycetes; order Dipodascales; family Trichomonascaceae; genus Blastobotrys; species Blastobotrys arbuscula. Next base: position 148,455 of record JAJLUN010000011.1, on the reverse strand, counting down.
GCGCAACAGCCTTATTTCCCTTTTCTGATTCTGCCTCTTTTCTTCTTAGATACTCCCGTTCCCGTTCTTTTTCCCGATATTCACGGTCGCGTCTTCGATCTCCATACAAATCATCCTCATCATTATTATTATTATCGTCATTATTATACCTTGCTGCTGCTGCTGCTGCTCCTCCTCCTCCTCCTCCTCCTCTTCTACTGCTACTAATAGTAGTCCCGCTATTTGAATATGATGGTTTTGGACCACTGGGTCGGCCAGGATTGTCTGAATATGTGGATTCGAAATGTGATCGTTGTAAATGTCTTGTAATATCGTCAGTATCATCGAAATCAGACCGATTTCTTGAATGTCTTGTTCGTGCAGATGATGAGGGTGGTCTGTCATATATATCATCTTCCCATGACGTATCATTAGTAGTTTTTCTCATTCTACTGCTAGGGCCCCCAGTACGTCGAGTTTCCCCCCGACTATTATAATAATCATCTTCACCATCAAAATCATCATAACCACCTCCTCTTCGCGATGATGATCTTCTAATTGACGATGATGAATCCGAAAACTCATCTGGAATATCATCATAAAACCCTTCAAAATCATCATCATCATATCGTCTGCTTTGGAAAGCTCTTGATTCCAATATTCTAAACAATTGATCACAAGCAGGTGGCGGCTCAACTCTACCACCTAAGATCTGTCGAGCATTACATGCTTGTCCGTAAAAAGTTTTGTTTGCATCTCGTCGTTCAATTAGTACACTACCTTCCAATGATACACCAGCAAATAACCCTTTGGTCTTGGCATACGAAAACACTGCTGCTACTGATTTCAACGAGGCCGACCCAGCCGCCTCGGCATTTCGTCCAAGTGGGCCAGCTGCCAAAGAAACGTTACCACCCAGTGTAACAGACCCTGCTTGTGCAAAAGTATCCACTGCACTTTTAGTATTCAAAATGAACACAAAATCCGTCAATTCACCACCAATTTGTCCTCCTACACCCATCCCCGCAGTCATGATACCAGTGGGACCTGACCATGACCCATCGTCTAATCTTGCAACCAAGATACCTGATCCTGCTCGCCCGCTAAATAAAAATCCGGCTTTTAAAACTGTTAAAATTGCCAACCCTTTTGCGTTTTGTAAAATATCTGCGGGGATGACCATATCTGCCCCAAACACTTGGTTGGGTTTGATAAATGACGCCAAAATTTTGGCCCCTTTTCTGTTGTTTTTAGTTAGTAAAGTGGAATTCAATGAATAACAATGTAACATACTTGGACTCCTTTGCTAGACTTCGAGGTACTGGGTTGTTAATCCCCATGTTGTGTTGTTAATAAAGTAAAAAAAAAAAAAAAAAATAAAGAGGTCGTTGTTGTGGGTGTCAAGAGGAAATAAAGAAAAAAAAAGTGGAGTGCTGGAAATTATTCGTGCTTAAAGTGGAATAAAAGCCCGAAAAATAAAAACGAGTTAATTGATACGTACGTAATGGATTCCGGGACGGAGCTTGGTGTTTTTGTAATTTTACTCACCAAGCAAGCTTTTAGGCGTATATATCGGCAAATCAGAATCCTACAGTAAAAAATAAAAAAATTAAGGTTACAACCGTTACCATATACATTAATTGCGGTTCTGATAAAACCTAATCGCATTTCAAGTACTACTAATAAATAAATTAAAAATAAAATAATAATAAAAAATACAGCTAGATTTGTAGCCGTGTGGAAGGTTTGGATGAAAAAAAAAACTTTGATTTGGTATGATATGTTGGTCCCAATTGGAGATGTCAGTTAATACCGTGTTACGGAATGAGCCGCAATCGCTGCAAAGTTACAGCACAAAAAACAATTTCGTTTAAAAAATTTTAGCAGTGCCTCCAGATTTAAGACACGAGCGATATAATTATAGTTAGGCTAAACTCTAATCACCATCTATCTGATGTATATTAACTAGGTTCCATCGGTTTCTTGTGTATCATTTTGATTAATATCATGATGTTATTTTTTAGACAATAATAGAGAGAGAGAGAGAGACAAGCAATATTATAACTATAGCCCCACCTTCTAGAAACTATTCCCACACTCCCATCATACTTTGATGATCAACTGTAATCTCACCGCAGCCATAGCCTGTTGGAATTAAAATGATTGCTATCAATGAAACGGTGTAAGCTTACAGTATGAAATACAGTGGCATGCATGTAAACTTAAGGACACACTAAATCTGCATAGTTACGTACCCATCAAGATCAATCGAAATTGCAAGTGGCCCGGACAATAAAATAAAAAGGTATTCTCCGACGGCTAAGTTATAAGCTTGATTATGCGCCATGATGATGACAATGGTTCAAACTTGTTATCCAAATTTATCATTATATATAATTATCAAATCGGACTTCCGGAGAGTGCCGGTATAAAAAAGAAATCAAAAAGGAAAGTAACGTAACGTAACAACATAGCAAAAAGACCTGTGTTCTATACTTATAAGCAGCGCAATCTGGAAATCTTTGCGCTTGTTTTCATATATATACATCTTTGCTAAGGTATGAAAAATTATCTTTTTAATCCCGCCAATAAAAACATCCAACTACTCTTTTCTTAACATATACATATAGAAACAAAAAACAAAAAAAAAAGAGAAAAAGATTTTTCCACCGTTAATCAAAACGTAATAGAGGTTAAAATCAAATGTATCGTTCGAGGTTAGGCCCAATCGCAAGGTTAGGTGCCAACACATTAAACACTGCAACCAAACGACCGATTATACAACCATCAAAATTCTTGGCACAGTTCCCACGTACAGCAGTGCCTACCCGACACCAATCATCGCTAGCAAAGCTAAAACGAACATGGTTAGGGAAAACTTTGTATTATAGTATTGTAGGGGTCGGTGTCACGACATCAGTGGTTGGTACATTATTAGTCGGCTTTTTCATCTACGACGCGACAACTTATCACGGCTTTGATGAAAAGTTTCAAGTAGATGTATCATCATTAGCAGTGAACCCAAAACTAGGTGGCCCCAAAAACTTACCAATTCTACATTCTCAATTAGATGCTCAAGACACGGAGGCCAAAAAAAAAAATTCTGAAAAGCCACGATTAGTTCTTTTAGGTTCTGGATGGGGTTCTGTAGCATTATTAAAAGAATTGGACCCAGAGGTTTATGATGTTACAATTATTTCTCCAACGAATTATTTCCTGTTCACACCAATGTTGCCATCTGCTACCGCAGGTACGTTAGAATTTAGATCATTGGTGGAACCAATTCGAAGAATCTGTAGTCGAGTTAATGCACATTTTTTGGAAGGTAAAGCTGAACAAGTTGAATTTTCAGATCGAATGGTTGAAGTTCATTCTAAAGACCATTATACAGGAGAAGTTCGCGCGTTTTATGTACCTTATGATAAATTAGTCATTGGGGTTGGGTCAGTTACTAACGATCATGGTGTTGATGGGTTAGAAAATTGTAGATTTTTAAAAACTGTTCAAGATGCTAGAAATATTCGAAACAATATTGTTTCTAATTTAGAATTGGCATGTTTACCAACTACTTCTTTGGAAGAAAAAAAACGATTATTAAGTTTTGTTATTTGTGGTGGTGGCCCAACTGGGGTTGAATTGGCTGCAGAAATTTCTGATTTATTAAAGGAAGATTTAAATGTTCAATATCCAAATATTATTAAAAAATTGGTATCAGTTCATATCATTCAATCAAGAGGACATATTTTGAACACTTATGATGAAAAGATTAGTGAATATGCACAACAACGGTTTATAGATGATTCAATTGATGTTTTGGTCAATAGTCGAGTTAAAAAAGTTTTGAAGGATAGTGTTGTTTTCACTCAAAAAGATGATGAAGGTAATGAGCATGCCAAAGAATTACCATTTGGGATGTGTGTCTGGTCTACTGGTGTTTCGCAAGCCCCCATCACCAAAAAAATTAGTAAAGAATTGGGGCCTGAAGTTCAAAAAAATCGACGAGCCATTGAAACCGATAGTCATTTGCGGGTAATTGGTGCACCATTAGGAGATGTTTATGCAATTGGTGATTGTTCCACTGTTCGAACTAATGTTGTTGACGATGCAATGAATATGTTGAGAAAGTATGTTTTGCGTCAACAGAAATATACCATGAATGATGAAACTACAATGTTTGATATTGATTTGAGTAACATTTCTTTAACGTTTGGTGAATTACAAAGATTGGCACAAAAAATTAAACAAAAAAACCCTCAAACTAGTGAACATTTTACAAGAGTTCGAGATCTATTTGATGAATATGATAAAGATCGGTCGGGTACTTTGTCATTAGATGAATTGGAAACAATGTTGAATGACATTGATAAAAAAATTACTTCGTTACCAGCTACGGCTCAACGAGCCAGTCAACAGGGGCAATATCTGGGGAGAAAATTGACCAGAGTTGCGGAAAGTTATGATACATTATATTTAAATGATATCGTTGATAATGATGTCGATGATGCATTATATCGACCATTTAAATACCATCATTTGGGCTCATTGGCATATATTTCCAACGCCGCTGTGTTTGATATCAATGGTAGCTCATATTTTGGTGGGCTGGTTGCAATGTATTTATGGCGAGGTGTTTATTTCGCCCAAACTGTTAGCATGCGTACTCGTGCATTATTATTTTTTGATTGGACTAAACGGACTTTATTTGGACGCGATTTGGCAGATATCTCACGAAACGAAAAGGATTAGTTTTTTCAAATTTTTTAGATTATATAAGTTTTAGAAAATTAGATATACGTGATTTTTAAAAAGTTAAGTTAAGTCGAATAAACTGTTGTCAATATAAAAATGTCTCGGGTTCGCTCTTTTCAGTTCATGTTTCTGAATTATTTTTTTTTTTTTTTTTTTTTTTTTTTTCCAAAACTGTACGGATAAATATATGTTTCACATACCCCGCTATATTTTTTTGTTGATGCGCAACAATATATGCACAACACAAACCTTATAAAACCACGGCAAACATTTATCGATCGAATACGAATAAGGTGTTAAGTATTCTTAAGTGAGGGGCCCACTGCCAATTTGGTTGGCCAACAAGCTATTAGGTATGGGCTCGTTGACTAACTGAGATAATAAAAATAACAATCTTTTATCCATAAAGTGGGGTTCTAATTCGATAGTATAAATACCACCTCTTTTTTCCTTTTAAAATTTTCAAAATCTAATTTTGTTAAAAAAAAAAAAAGAGCCTAAGTAAAGACACCAATGGACGAAAAAGAACTGGATATTTCACAAGTTGAAGATGCAAATCTCGACGAATATAAAGAAGAAGAGGTCGACCAAAAAATAGAACAAATCGACATCCAAAGTCAAGATTGGTTATCTCAACGAACAGGATTCCATTTCCCACAATGGCAATTTAAAACTGCCAACCAAGCTACCATCATTTTGGCCATTTTTGCATCAATTGGGGGTTTATTAAACGGGTTGGATCAATCATCCATTTCTGGTGCCATGTTATACATGCCAAAATCTTTAAACCTGGACGACAATCAATCATCATTGATCACGTCATTTGTACCGCTGGGGGCAGTCTTGGGGTCGATTCTAATTTCCCCATGTAATGAATTTCTAGGTCGGCGATACGCATTAATTGTTTCAATTTTTTTCTATACCATTGGGGCAGCATTAGAAGCTGGAGCAGTCAATTTTGGATTAATTTTGGGAGGAAGGTTTATTTTAGGGATTGGTTTAGGATTGGAAGCTGGTACGGTTCCTATCTATGTTGCTGAATGTGTCCCCGCCGAAAGAAGAGGTACCATTGTATCTCTTTATCAATTTAATATTGCGTTGGGGGAAGTTATTGGGTATGCCGTGGCAGCAATGTTTGTTAATGTCCCATCAGGGAATTGGAGATATATGCTTGGATCTTCTCTAGTGTTTTCCACTATCATGTTGATTGGGTTATGTGTTTTACCAGAAAGCCCACGATGGTTGGCCCATAAAAAAAGATTTAATGAAGCATTTATTGTTTGGAAAAATATTCGTAAAGTGGATACTTATAAAAGCAAAACTGAGTTTTTGGCAATTATGAGTACTGATGAAGAAAAACCAAAATTGGCATCATTAGCTAATATCTTTACCGACAGACGAGCAAGAAACGGATTTTTATTTGCTAATATTATGATCGCATTAGGCCAGTTGACCGGGATCAACGCTATCATGTTTAATATGAGTAAATTAATGAACCAAGTTGGGTTTGATGCTGAAGAATCAGTATTCATGTCATTAGTAGGTGGAGGGGCGTTATTACTCGGTACAATTCCAGGTGTGTTATTTATGGATCGATTCGGTCGACGGTTCTGGGCTAACCTCACTTTACCATGTTTATTTATTGGGCTGGTATTTGTTGGTGTTAGTTCATTATTCGATTACAACAAAGATTTATCAAAGGTATTGGGGTTGTATTTACCAGGGATCGTTATTTATAATGCATTTTTCGGTTCTTATGCATGTTTAACATGGGTCATTCCTAGTGAATCATACCCAACATATTTACGAAGTTATGGTATGACAGTTAGCTCCGGTACGTTGTTTTTGTATGCGTTTATCGTTACCTATAACTTTGACCGTATGCAAAAGGCAATGTCATCAATGGGGTTGTTTATTGGGTTTTATGGCGGCATTGCCGTGGTTGGTATGATTTATCAAGTATTTTTCATGCCAGAAACTAAAGGTAAAACTTTGGAAGAATTGGAGAATGTGTTTGATAACAGTTTCTGGTCTTTACGAAAGAAGAGTCAATAGTTTAATTATATACCTTATATATCTTATATTGTACGTGTACTTATAATTTTTGAATAATTTTGAACCTTTTTTTTTTTTTTTTTTCATTCTCTATATATTCAGGGATAGTGATGAGCTTGGCCGTGAAAAAATATATGCGAAGTGCGGGGTAAATCAAAAAAAATCGGTCAGATTATAATAATCGCTCCGATTTTTAGTTATTCAGGTCCAATTTTTATTTTTTTGTTTTGAAACTTAAAATTTATATACATCTAGCGCCGTGTTAAGTATAAGCATACATGTTGAAATGCTTCGTATAATTCCCCCCTCCTTAACGACCCCTCAATTGAAAAAAAAAAAAAAAAAAATGCGAGCTTTGCGCATATTTATAAAATGATTAAGAGTTATTTTCGAAAAAAATAATAGAAAAATTGGGTTTTATCCTAGTTATAGGTTTCAGACATCCGTTTATAGATTATCCGTGATATTTAGATTTAGAACGAGCTGATAGGTCCGTCCCATCTTGTGGAAATATTTAGGTTATCTATCATTTTTTAAATATTTTTATTAATCATATACTTGGAACCTTTGAATCACAATAAAGTTGGTGATAGCGATTTATTACTCAAGATAGCTATTAATTAACTGGCCGGCTAATTATGAATATATATGAGTGATCTAGTTGTTTTTCTCCCAAGTATATCAGATATACCTGGGAAAGGATAACTGTGAACGCCAATTATGTTTTAGATAGATAAGCCCCGCATTGGTTCGGATCAAGACCAGGAGAATGAAAAACTCAACTGTTATTCGCTCAAGGTATTTTATAAATCATTTTTGGGGCTTTTTACAGTAGAACAGAGCGTGGTGCCAATTGTACAAAGTCTTAGCTAAGCAGCCCGGCGTTGGTAAACTATACTCTTTCCATACATGAACTAGGCTGGTTTTATTTGCGTAAATAATTATTATAGCGATGATATAGAAATTCATTAACTAATCTTTATAGGTTTTGTATACCTTGTATGCCTTCAGGGGTGGTGGTGATGCTGAACACGACCGACCATAGTGGTAAGCAGATTCAGCCGTAAATAACGCATTCAGCCGTATTAAATTTTGATCCGAAAAGATTGCTATTGTCTAGCCTACTAAAAGGTAACTGAATCTCTACATGCAAGCTTCGCGAAAACAAACTTGAGCTGTAAGACTAGTATGTTAAAATGTATTTTTGTCAAGTGATGGCTGTCAAGAATTAGAAAAATAATACGTTTCAGTTTGTTTGAATTGCCGCATTCAAAAAAAAACCAAAACCAAAATAAAATAATTCGAAAGGTTTCACTTAAAAGAATTTGTGAAAATCAAAACAAAGCCTGCCGGAACTCCGACTCGTCACTGCGGCGCCCAAATAATACCAATTGAGGTAAGCGCTTAATTTTTATTCAATTATTTTAATTATGAACAAAATTGAAAAAAATAAATAAAAGCCTTGTGATCCGGAGACGTGAGGTTTGGACTCAGGGTGTATTGTTTTTTCCAAGTATCCCGAAACATTAACTGCTTATAACAACATTGCCTAGGAATTTCCGGTGTAAGGCTGTTGCAAAGCGCTACAGAATTAACGTATAAGTTAACACCGTTGAGGCCATTACTGCGTTTCAGCGGTTGTGATAAGAATAATAACTGTACGCACGTTCAACTGCCAAACGTGTTTTTTAGACCCGGACTACAATATACGCAGATACAATTATCGGTAAAAATTATCATTATCCGGGGAAAATCTCCCGAATTTTTTAATAACGTTATGGTTATATATTACTGATTTTAAGTTCAAGTTTTTTTTAAAAAAAAAAAGCGTTATAAACGGTATTCTATCCATTTATGGTTGGAGTTAGGTAAGCTGTTGCCAAAAAAAAAAAAAAAAATTTGGATTTTGGGTAACACGTAATTTCGAATAAAAAATACAAAAATTGAGTAATATATGTGATAAAAACCTATATGCTAAAAGCTCAAAAACAAAAAAAAAAAAACAAAAAACAAAAAAAGCAACCGCCAATCGAAAAGTTGCAATATGCTTACCAAGTTCATACTTTTTTGAGTTAACGCAGGAGGAATTCAATGCTGGTAAATTGCATAAGGGTTTTAAGAATGGTGTTTAGATGGTAACTACAATAATTAACAATAAGCATTAAAAAAGAAGATAGAAAGGAAAAAATGAAATCAATTAAACAAGTTATTTGAAAAAAAAGAAAGAAATTTTATGAAAGGCAACATAATCTGTGTTCAAATAGTCACAATGCGAAACAAGCGAATTGTTTGAAGAAATAAAAGAAAAAAAAAAAAAAAAAACTGAGATAAAAGGAAATTGACCCCTTTTTATACTTTTTTTTTAATTTTTTTGTTTTTTTGGAGTTTGTTGTATATTTTGATTTCTTACTACATCACAATTGCCATGTTAGTTAATTATAGTGTTTCACATGCAAAAAAAAAAACATTAATTTTTTTATTGTGGGGGATGTTATAATAGGCCCTTATACCATTTATGTTTACTATTCTAAATCTCCATTTTGTAATAAGCGCGGCTCAGTTATCTTACTTAAGCGAGTACCAACGATGATATAGTTATTGTGCTACGGTGAAAAAAGCATTGCTTGTCAAGGTAGTCACCCCAAACCAACTACTACTCTCATATCATGACAGCACGAAATACAAAAAAAAAAATGAATACGTAAATAGTCTAGTTACCTTCCAGGAAAACAAGCAGACTGTCTGAAATGAATTAAAAAATTAAATTAAATAAAATAAAACCAAGAAGGGAATTGACAAACAAAAACAATTGTTGGCGTCTACAACATTTCAATTTCTATATATAGTCATTTGACAATTTAGTGTTCACACAATTTGTTTTTTAAAAAATTATGGCGCTTAGTAAAATTATGGCGCTTAGTAAAATTATGGCGCTTAGTCAATTCAAGTCTAAAGATACGCCAACCTACTTTAGATCAATTCTACGTAAGATTAACTACAGGTTTGGTGTCAAAAATATCAGCTGAGTTGTGCTATTAATTGTAGAAAAGCCGTCTGGTTATCAAACTCCTCACTCGAAATGATTTCAATAGTTGTAGAAAGCAGCTAATAGGATATATATAAAAAACAGAAAAAAAATCACATTCAAGCAGTAATTACGATAACTGAACAAAAATTAATTAAGAAAAATAAAATAAAAGGTATTATGAACTAAGTAAAGGCTTTTAATACGACTAATGAGACAGAGCTTGAAGGAAAAAAAAAAAAAAAAATTTAGAGAGAAATGGTAGCGCTTAATATTTTTGTCCCTCTCTTTTTTCTTTCTTTCTATAGCGTCTATTAAATATATTGTGTTTTTTATCACTTCATAATAGCCACATTAAGTCTAATATTCACATGCATCTTTTTTATTGTGTATAACTAAACTTGGGCGCTTATAATCAATTCAAGTTCATTGACAGTTTTAAATCTCCATCTCATTATTTTTCTTTTTTCCAAGCAGATATATATTTTTAGTCTAATTTTTTTCAATATCAGGTAACACTAATCGTGGCAGCCTTTAAGTTTAAACATTACTTACCCAATTGTATTGTTCTACGGTAAATAAAGCATTGCCTGTCAAATTTTCTCACTGGGGATACTGCACGAGGTAATGGAACACATTTTGGCTAATAATCTCGATAATAAACGACAAATGCTAGTTGAAAAAGTTCAACCTGACAGCAAAATAGTAACTGCGATAACCTTCATAAACAGCTTGGCAAATGTAACAGTAGGTATTATTCTTCGGTGGTTAAAGGCCATGCCTATCTATTAACCAAAACATACATTTCGAACCCCAAGATGTCTCTTGCATTACAAGTGTATTCAAATTTAAAGTATCAACAGCTGATCAAACAAACGGTGTTTCAATCGAAAAACTACGGGGAAGAACCCCCGTTAATGAGCTCATTCAAAGTTCAAAAAAAAAAAAAAAATACATTGACCCGTATTTACAAGTGCAGGAAGAACTAATATAATTGAGAACGTTGCTATATATGCTATGCATAACGCCGCACTATTTTCCCGAAAAAAATCAGCCGCATGCGGCTACAACAGCTGTATTTTTTTAAAAAAAAAAAAATCCAAAACCAAACATTGTTCGCCCAAAGTGTGATGATAAACTCTGATTAACTTCATGCACAAAATCGGATTAACTTATAAAAAAGGTCTACTATTATACTGGACCCACTTTTTTTTTGTTTTGGGAATACCACGTGACATATATATGCATGCACGCTCCTCCCCCCTCTCCTCCCCCAAATTTCAAAGATTTCGCTACAATTATTTTTTTATTTCTTTTCAAAAAACTTTATTTATTAAATACTAAAATGTGACTGATCAGAAACCAAAAACTGATCCAATTTTAAATCCTGCTTTAATGGTTCGCAATTATAATTTTCTAATTGGAAAGAATTCCTTATCGGTTCCTGCTCCCACGCTGTTGTTGTTGTGGCGGTGTAATTATCAGCCACCACCATATCATTATCCACCTCCAATGTTTTTGTTGTGTCATTTGTGGCTGACATGTAGTCAGCTTGATCCTCATCTTTTATAGTTTCAATTCGGTTACTCACTTGGCCATTGCCACCACCACCCCATTGCTCTAATAACCCACTAACCAACATCCACCCCATACTATTCAACGACTCCATTTCCTGCATAGCTTCACTAGTCTTTGTCTCCAATACTTTCAACCCCCGACTATTCACTGATGATAGAGTTCTCGCCATATCAACAACTTTATGCAGCACCCCTTTTATATCAATTGCACCGGATTGTAAAGATTGAGGGTTGGAAGAGATACTCTCTGCCAAGGCGAACCCTATATCGTAGAATTTCTTCCGCATCCCGGGCCCATGAGCTAGCAAATCTTTGTTATCGACCGTAGATGATACTTGAGTAGCCAGTGATGCAATGTATGCTGGGAACATGGCGTTATTATTAGTCCCGTTTTTCCGACAAACTTTCCATAATAGTAATAGTAACCATGGTTGAGTGATTAAAACGTTGGATTTTTGGATACCAGATTCGAATCGGGGAGCGGATGATACAGCGCTTAGTAACTGTGTTTGAATCCGAGTGACTAGTGACTGGAAATCGGCCGCCTGGATCAATTTTTCGTCTTCACTCCATGCGCTAATAAACCCATCTTCCATTGATACCATTACTTTGGCCAACGCAATAAACTCATTATAAGAAGAATTGTTGACTATATTTTGGGGGAAACCGATAGTTTTGTGAAGAATAACTGGACGATGTTCATGAATTGAAAACCCTCGATCACTCACAAACAACCCCCAATAAAACACACGCCGTTCTAAATCATGCTCCGGGGTTAGACCTAAGTATGATTCTTCTTGGTCTAGCCTCATAATTTGCGCAACCATAACGGCTTCATGAAGATAAAACCATGCGGTATCATATTCTTCAGTACTACAAAATGTCAAATATAACAAAAACGATACTTTTGCCTTGTTGACACTGTTTTGAATGCTAATAAATGGCAGCAACCCTTTAACTCTCAGACACTCGTTAATCAAAAATGCTCTTAAATTTGTACCATCTTGTAAAGTTTCATCTGGTGATACTCTTTTAATTGGAGTAGCTGCCAATATCGCAATTAGTGCATACCTCTCTTCATTAGGAGGTTGGTCCAAATACGCTAATACCACGTTTTTATCCATTATAGGGACAATAGGATTAACAAATTCAAAATAATCACCAATCAATTTTTTGATAGTTTCCATTGGGAAATTATTCCATGATAACTCACCAGCCGCTGGTGGGCCCCCATTGCCACTAGCTAAACCCTGTCTTTGTCTTAATAACGTCAAAACCGCTGAGCCATTACCTCTAGGACCTCTTTTACGTGCTGCGCTGAAAGTACATTTTAATCCAGAGGTGATACATCTCCAGCACGGCTCCAACCCGTCGCATTTGATTCTCCGTATTCTACAGCAGTCACATACTGTAGGTTTGGGTTTATCGTTACCACGATTTTTAGGTTCACTTTTTGGTTCTTTGGTTATAGTTTTGTTCTTTTCTCTACCCATGCTTTGTTTTATTTAAAGTTTGATAGAATGAAGGTTGTAAACTAAATTTTATTATTTTATTTTTTTATTTTTTAAAGTAACATTTTTAATGTTACGGTGAATGGGGGGGGGAAAGGGGAAAGATATCCCCACTTTCAGAAAAATAAAAAATAAAAAAGAAAAACTTCCAAAACACGAATAATTTTAAGGGCTGCCTGCCTGCTGTAATCGTTGAGGCCGCCCATCACCACCACCACGTTAGGCCGCCATTTTATCCGATCTTAATTTTTTTTTTTTTAATTTATTATCTTCACTATATAAAATGTTTTAAAATTACAGTGCGGCATTATTTATTATAAAAAAAAACTAAAAATTATGGAGACAAACGTTTTGGATCTCTTGGGAATAATGAAGCACGTCGAATATTCTTCAAATCCAAAAAGAACATGACAACACGTTCCAAACCAATACCACCACCGGCATGAGGCGGACAGCCATAGGTGAACGCATCAACGTAATCTTGAACAGAAGCTGGGTCAACATCATGTTCATTCATTCGTTTTTTCAAGAAATCAGAATCGTGGACCCGTTGAGCACCCGACAAAATTTCTTCACCTCTCATGAAGAAATCATAAGAATTGGAGTAGTTTGAATCTTTGGCATCAGGCATGGTATAAAACGGTCGAACAGCCAATGGGAATTTATCCAAGATATAAAAATCAGTATCATATTGTTCTCGAACAATCTTACCTAATAATTTCTCATGCTCAGTGGATAAATCTTCATATGGTGGTAAATCAACACCACCTTTTTCTTTCAACATTTTCAATCCTTCTTCAAAAGTAATTCGAACCATTTGACCATCTTTTGGTAATTTGAATTCTTCAACTGGGTATTGCTTTCGAACTGCAGCGATTTCAGTAGCATACCTGCTCTTTAATTCAGTGAAAATAAACATAAACATTTCAACCAAAGTATCAATAACTTCATCATAATGTTCTTCAAAGGCCATTTCCATATCCAACCCCATAAATTCAGTCATGTGTCGATGGGTGTTTGAATTTTCAGCTCTAAAAACAGGAGCGATTTCAAATACTTTTTCAAAGTCACTAGCAATCAACATTTGTTTATACAATTGAGGCGATTGAGCTAAAAATGCACTACCGTTGAAATAAGTAACTTTAAAAACGTTAGCGCCCCCTTCAGATGCAGCACCCAACATTTTTGGAGTATGGATTTCAGTGAAACCTTTCTTTAATAAAAATTCCCGAAACAATGCACAAACACCAGATTGGATTTTGAAAATAGCTTGATTGGTAGAAGTTCGTAAATCAATAACTCGATTATCCAATCTACTATCCAAATTAACACCTGCCAGCCCTTTTTCCTTATTTTCAGCATCAGATCGACTAGCATCAACGACTTGGATTGGTAATTGAGCAGGAGTTTCGGAAATCACAAACAATTTATTGATTTGGATTTCAATATCTTTAACACTAACAGTTTCAGATTCAATTGGCGCTGGGGTTTTGTTAACAACACCATGAACCAATACAATTGATTCCAAGTTAATGCCACCAGCCCATTTGACAAATTGTTTAGAAACGTTTGATTCATCAACAGCAGCCACTGCTTGGATAGCGAATTCTTGTTGTCGTAGAGTGACAAAAGTCATTTTATTACCTTGTTTTCGAGAATTGTATAATCGAGCTCGCAAAACAACTTGTTCACCAACATGGTTTTGGATATCTTTAATCAAAACACGTTGAACCCCAGTCTTATTCTCATCTTTGCTTTGAATTAATGGCAATTTCCCATAATTTTCAGTGGCAAAGTCTGGTTCCGCTGCTTCTCGTGCTTGTTGTTCTGCAGCGGCTTTAGCAGCTTTTTCAGCCTTTTGTGCAGCTTTTTGTCGTTCTTTTTCCAATTTCTTCATGCCTTTTTTGGACAATGGGTTACCATCGGCATCAACCATTGGACCACTTTGCTCTGTGGAAGCAGTGGTGGCGTCCGGTTGTTCAGAAATGTTCAGTTGTTCAGTTGGTTTTTGTAAATCGTCACTCATGATCAATTGTTTGAATTATATTAGTAGTTCAAAAAAATGAAAACTTTTTTTTTTTTTTTTTGTATTATTATTTCGAACAATAAGGATATTTTTGAACTTGGGAAATCGGGGGTCGGTAGGAAAATCGTCAAGAAAAAGAAGGCTTTTTATAACGCTTGAAAATGAGGGTAAATTTAATACAACGGGTTCCGTGCGCGCGCTGGATGGAATCAATTTAAAAGTGCCGTGATGTTTTGGGGGAGTTTTTGAGCTATTAAATCCTAAATGGTGGAATGAGTCAATTTGAAAAGATTGGATGATGACTCTAGCCATTAAAAACTTTATCGTGACTATTTTAAATTATTATCAGTAGTACTGTTGGGAATTAGTCTTTTTCGCTTACCAAACTACACCGATCTGTACGAAAAAACTCAAAGAGTCATAGGTTAATTTATGGTAACTTACGCCGCATAATTTGCGGCACTAGCACTTTTGTTCGTCTCGATTGCAAAAATTTGTTTTCACAGATTTTTTTGCACTGTTTCATGATTGCGCATTTCCTATATTGCTCATATTTATCTGTATCAACTCTTTGAAAAGGACTATATTGTTCCAAAAGGTATTTCATATATATCTATTTGATTTTGTTCCATCGATCGATCGAAAAAAGACAACGCGCACGCAATTACTCACGTGCACAGATAGACTTTTGACAGCTCTAGATCTAAATCTAGAACTGAAAATCGAATGATAATTTGTGTATGATAATAACACTTAATAAATTAACGTCAACTTTATATACATTACTGACGCCGCACAAACTGCGGCGGCGCCTATCCTCCTCCATTCCCATATCAATCTTCTTTTTTTTCAGTCTCAAGTTCCTTCTTTTTCTTTAACGCTTCCTGCTGCTGCCTTAACAAGCCCTCTCTTCTCTTCCTAATTCTCCTGTCCTCCTTCGTCTCTTCTTTTGGTACTTCCACAAACATTTCGTCAATTTTATTCGTCAATTCATCAATCTTCCCTTTATTCTTACCAAATAACTCTTTCCCTATTTTATCCAATTCTTTCACATACTCATCTGTTACTATCAGTTTAACTTCCCCATTTTGTAAATACCCTAGTGGTGCATCCAATCGAATTGAAATTCTAATTCCAACAACCAAATTGGGCCCAATACCTGATTCACGAAACCCACACGCCATTGCCTGACTATATAGTTTGTTTGCAGTCTCTTGGTCTTTACATTTGACATGTAAAATCACTGGCTCGAATTTATACAACACATATCGTTTCCCTTTTTCATTCGTATCCTCATCTTCCTCTTTATGGTTTTTAACCTCTTCAAGCCAACTGCCATCATATTCAGGACTATGTGTAACAAACAGCCATTTCCCACCCTCACCTTTCCCACCAACTTTACCTTTTCCTTTTTTATCCACTTTTCTGCCTTCTAAAAATACAGATACTCTTCCCGAACAAGATGATGTAGTGACCATTTTATCATGCTGATTTATTTTGGTAATTAACGGGACCAAATCAATATCCAGTGTCCCTTTTGGCGAGGCATCGGGATTATTTTCATCCGTTGATTGAATTGCCTTCAAAAGCTCCTGTTTTTTCTGCTCAAATGACATTTTTTTTTGTTGAAAAAAAAAAAAAAAATAAAAATTAATCGCTAAAGGATCTAAATGAGAAATTGTCGGAGGGGAGGGGGGGGGCGTGAAAAATATTACTGATTCGTATTTTTCTCGCCAAAAAAAAAAATCGATTTAGCGCTCCTTTTTTTTGTTGTTGTTTTTTTTTTTTTTTTTTTTTTTTTTTTTTTTTTTTTTTTTGTTTGTTCCCAACTCTCCTATATACTATCAAACCCTTTATCGTATCACCATTAAGTATATATTATCAACAATATCATGGACGACCTGGAAACATCAATAGTGACGTCTCACGACCGGCCCACTATACTTCTGATGGGCCTCCGCCGTGGTGGCAAATCGTCAATATGTAAAGTCATATTCCATTCCATGCAACCCCTAGAAACTTTATACATTGAATCGACATCCAAACCAACATATGAACGGTTCAATTCGTTGATTAATTTCGCCATACAGGAACTTCCTGGACAATTAAATATGTTTGAACCGTCATACGACTCGGATAGAATGTTCCAACAAGTGGGGTCATTAATATATGTGATTGATTCTCAAGATGAGTATTTATTTGCATTACAAAACCTTCATATGATTATTCAACATGCATTTAAAGTGAACCCAAATATTAATTTTGAAGTATTAATACATAAAGTGGATGGATTGAGTGATGATTTCCGATTGGATACGCAAAGAGATATTATGCAAAGAGTTAGTGATGAACTATCAGATGCCAATTTGGATGGAGTTAAAATTTCGTTCCATTTGAGTAGTATCTTTGACCATTCGATATTTGAAGCATTTTCTAGAATTGTACAAAAATTGGTACCAGAATTACCAACGTTGGAAAACATGCTGAATATTTTATGTCAGCATTCGGGGATTGAAAAGGCATTTTTGTTTGATATTAATAGCAAGATTTATTTGGCCACAGATTCATCCCCAGTAGATGTAGAAACATATCAAGTATGTTCGGATTTCATTGATGTTTCGATTGATCTGGATACATTGTATATGGATAGTACTACATTTGATAATACTCGGCATGTTCCGGTGAAATGTACATCCAAACTACAAAATGGTATCGTCATCTACATGTCACAAATGATCCGTGGACAAGCATTAGTACTATTAATTAGAAGTGAAGGAGTTCAAAGAATGACGTTGATTGATTATAATGTGGAGATTTTCCGCCAAGGGTTGGAAAAAGTATACGCAGCTTCAGATTATTTATAAACAGAAACAAAAACCAAACCACCCCCCCAAACTAATACATTAAACTTTCTTTATTATTATTACTATTATTATTATTATTATTACTTCTTTTGTTGAGCTTTTGAAAAATTCTTTGCATCGACACCAACTCGAGCATCAGTCACAAAGTATGAAATATCATCTGTAGCATGTCGATACAACCCAGTCTTCAATCTCAATTGATCAAAGTAGTGTGCAGACAACCCAATAGATCGACCCAAAACAAACAACCCATTCAAGACCCCATTCTTCATATTTTCTTCAGCTTCTTCTCGTGTAAATGCACCAGAAGATCGCATCAAATCAACAAATGATACAGCAATACAACCGTCAACGTTCAAAATCAAATTGTCCTTTTTGGAAGTGGTGACTTCTTCAACCGCCAAAGCATAATCCAATAATTCAGTAGATGGGAAATTATTTTTAACATATTCTTTAACAAGTTCAACCCGTTGATCTGGGTTATTTCGTGATTTGACTTTATGTCCAATCCCCGGGATCAATTTGTTTTGTTTTCTCATAGTATCAACAAATTCTCGTGGTGATAAGCCTTTATCGAATGCAGCAGAGAATTCGGCAGCCGCACCATCTAAAGCGCCCCCGAATCGGCTACCAATAGTCAACAACCCGGCCACCAAAGAACTAATCAAATCTTTACCAGCTCGGGCGGTAATAATGGTGTTCATAGCACCAGACACGGCTGGGCCGTGATCAGCAGTCAACATTAAAACCATTTCCAAAAATTTGGAAGCATAATCTGGTAATCGTCTCTTGAACCATAATAAAGACATGACACCACCAACACCCATTTCTTCCTTGAAAACCTCACTAATTGGTACACCGGCGTACAACAATTCTTGACCTCTATCATCAGAAATGGTGGAAATAAATGAAGCAGGTTTTCGAATTAACCCCAATTGTTGGGCCCATGCGAAATCAACTGGAATCTTTGGAACTTCTGGTTCATTTGTTAAGGAGATTTCCCCTTTCTTTAATAATTGTTGATAAACCTTTGACAATTCATCTGGGAAATCTTCAAAAGTAGGTGGGACAAAAATGCCTGCTTCTTTCATGGCGGCGTTTTTAGTAATTGCAGTTTCCAAATCAGAATTAGCCATGGAACCTGCATGACCAAATTGAACTTCAGTAGTGAACATGGCGGCACAAGTACCAATAGCCCACCCAACAATAGGTTTAGTAATTTCACCGTTTTTAACGGCTTCAATTACACGATATTCTTCAACACCACCAACTTCACCCAACAAAACAATGATTTTACACTTTGGATCCTTTTGATATCGCATAATATGATCAATAAAAGTGGTAGCAGGATATCGATCACCACCAATGGCAATACCTTCGTAAACACCATCAGTAACTTGACCAATAATATTGTTCAATTCGTTGGACATACCACCTGATTTGGAAACATATGCAACACTACCTGGACGATACAATTTAGAAGCAATGATATTATCCATCATACCCCCGGTGTTCCCAATTTTGAAACAACCTGGTTTGATACCACCAACAGTAGCAGGACCGATAATAGTAACACCCTTCTTTTGAGCCTTGTGTAAGATTTCTCGTGCTCGTCGTTCAGGAACCCCTTCGGCAATGATTGCAATAGTCTTGAATTGTGGGAATTCCAACAATTCCATGGTTGATGAATAAACGGATCGTGATGATGCAAAGTTGACCACAACATCGACTTCTGGGTGTTTGGCAGCGGCTTTTTCGACTTCTCGATAAACTGGAACCAAGGTTTCTTTGGTGCCCCAGTACATTTTGGTGAAGAATTGACCACCAAATGGATAGATTACCCCGGCTACTGATGGAGTTTCTCGTTTGCAAATAAAGTCAAAGTCCAACATGCCTTGACAGGCACGAGGTTGCATCCCGTAGACAAACGCTCGTGTTTTGTTATTAAACAGTTCGTAAGATTCACTCATCTTTCAATTTATTTTCCAATTCAATATTTATCAACAATTGGTGTTTTGGAAGAGGGAAAAAAAAAAAAATTTAATAAAAGTGAAAAAAAAAAAAAAAAAAAAAAAAAAAAAAAAAAAAAAAAAAAAAAAAAAAAAAAAAAAAAAAAAAAAAAAAAAAAAAAAAAAAAAAAAAAAAAAAAAAAAAAAAAAAAAAAAAAAAAAAAAAAAAAAATCCAACAGCAATTACACTCAAAATGTGGTAGACAACAAAATTTATGAAATGGTATGACCCGTGAATTAAAAAAAAAAATTGGATTTTTTGAACTTTTCGTAGAGGGGCTGAGGGGTTAAAAAACAATATCGGAGCGAGGATCGGCTCTGTTTTCGTGCTTCTTTTTTCTTACCGGTGCTTGAGCTGTTGCTTAAACAGATTTAACCAGGGCTTGGAACCCAGAAATGAAATATTTGTCGGGCATCCACCCCTCAATTCGAGGCCGATCTTTTTGAAAAAATGTTTTTGTGTTGAGTAAAATATTCTCAAAATTTTGGGGCAAAAATAAATTAATTAGAAAAAAAAATAAACTAAATAAAATCAAGAAGAATACGTGGAAGAAGCCAAAATCGCCACCTGAGAGGAAAAAAAAAAAAAAAAAAAAATTTCATGAAAACTCCCAATTCTTTGTTGAACAACATATTAGAAGTAACAAATAAGCGTGTAATTTTTTTTTTTTTTTTTTGGTAACTGGAAATATGTTATAGCTAATAAGATAGTTTGTAACTAATAAGGTGGATTATAACTAATATAAGATGGTTTATAGCTAATAAGAAGGAACTGGATTTTGCCTTCAGATTTGAACGAATCACCGGCTTGTATCAAAACCTGGGTGCGGAATCCGAGGATATAAAAATAGTTAAACTGTTTCATTTATTGGTTTATAGTATCTGTAGTATACATACATAAAAATCAGGCCAGAAAATTTAGTCTTTCGTGAAAATTAAACTGATAAGACTTTTAACTACCTGAACAAATTTAAATACGTTTTATTTGTTGAATCAATTGTAATTAAGATGTCGATGTGCGGCGTATTGTCAACGCTGCGCTGAAACAACGCGTTTTATCTCTACGTGTAAGATCAATAATCTCGCGATGCCTTTTTTTTATTATTTTATTTTTTAGATAGTTTTATTCTTTATTCTTTGTGTATAGTGCAACCATCTATAATATATGGAGATTATTTTGAATTGCAAAGATAATTAGTTTTTTTTTGTTTTTTTTTCGGGGCGTTATTATATGGATGGTACATATAATTCCAGAGGTAATATTAAGGCTAAATTTAAATAAGTTTAAGAGTTAATTTTGAATATTGTTGAGCTGGCCATTGACTTGATTACTGCAGTAGATCAGTGCATGAAATTTAGCAGATGGGCCCTGTATACACATATATATGTATATATGTGAATTTAAAACAACTAAGAAATTGAAGCAGCATCTTACGTTCTATACTACAGCTCAGGAGTGCTGAGGGGTACAGTGCCAACAAATATACCAATACTTATAAACGACGCAAGTAATATCTATTATTTGGTGTTTTTATTTGCCAGCAGCAATTGCTTTCTCAAATTAACCGTTTAAAATTCTCCAGATCGCTCGTTGTCAGTAAATTATAGAAATATATACATTATTAATCTGCAATTGATTCTGTATTTACAAAATTTCATTATCATACCTCTTTGTAAACGTTCCAACAGTCAAATATTTGTGTTAAATATACAAAATTTTACAAATTGACAAATTTATTTTATAGCTGAGATTGTATCAATTGTTAGTTTTAGTGTTTTCTATTACTACAGCTCTAGATGTTGCAAACAAAACATTACAATTGGTAAAAAAAAAAAAAAAGCCACAGGGAGGAGGAAAACTGAGAAAATATACCACTAGTACTAAAATATAAAATTTAAAACCAATTAAGTTCTCAAAAAGTTATATAATATTAAACACTCTCCCTGGGGTCAATTGTTGCAATTAAATGCTCAAGATATTTTATATAATAATTGGTATTCTCATAGCCACAAAACTAAACAAAGCATGAAATTTTTTCTAGATTCTTTTATAACTACCCCGCTATTTTAACCAAAAAAAACTTTTTAGGGGGCCAACAAAAAGGCAAAAGTATATAAATACGTGTACACACCCAAATCGCCACAATTTCAATTTTGCTCCCAACCGGTTATTTATTAGACAAAACAAAACAAACAAACAAAAAAAAAAAAATCATTCATACACATTAGATTATTACACACTCACTCACATACACGTACACTATTTTTTTCATAGATGTTACTTTAGGTTGTAAATTTTTATTTTATTTTAATTTAATTTAATTTTGGTTCGTTTAAAATTGGAATTGCTGGTTTTGGTTTTGTGCACCAAAGTTGAAAGCATCAGCATTGGTCTGCGGAGCTAATCCATTATCAATAGCATCATCTTCCTCTTCACCAAAATATGTTTCAATAATATTATAAGCCTTTTGGTAGATTTGTTCATTAGCATTGTTTTGACATTCATTAATTCTTTCCATGCCCCCAGCTTCTTCGACATAAGCGGCGTACTCATTAACACCTCCACCTCGTTGTTCTTTATCCATTTCACCAACTCGTAGAATATTGGCCAACCCATCCAAAGCGACTTGGATGATCTTGTTATCAACGACACCTAATAAATCACACAACGGTTTAATACATCCTTGGTTGACTAAATATCGGATTTGATCTGGTTTGGATAGCCCACCAGAAGAAGCGTTGGAAATAGCCCAACATGCTTCCTTTTGGGTTTTGTAATCAGCAGTACTCAACAAGTTGATCAATGGTGGCACCAAATTGCTATCAATAACAAATTGAATTTGAGTAGTATTACCGGCGGTAATGTTACTCAAAGTCCAACATGTTTCTTTTCTAATTGAATCTTTTGGAGATGACAATAATTGTCCCAAAGCTGGCAAAGCACCGGCATTGATGACGATTTGGGTTTGAACATCATCACCAGTAACAATATTACCAATAGACCGTAGAGCAGGGGTTTGAACACTAGTACTTTTATGAGTCAACAATTCCACCAATCTTCGAGGGATGCCTGCTTCCAAAACTGCTTGAATCTTTTCATTTGTACCATCACTCAAATAACTAATAGCCCAACATGAATCAATCAAAACTTCATCATCATAAGAATAAATCAGTTTTGCCAATGTTGGTAATGCATTTGAAATAACTGACCAATCTGGATGTGGATTTTTGCCTCTGCAAAAGTTGGATAAAGTCCAAGTGGCGTTTCGAATTAATGATAATTTCTTGGATTCATTTAATAATTGCAATAATGGCAGCAAAGCCCCAGATCGCAAAACTTCATCTCGACATTGTGGACTATCCCCAGCAATGTTCCCCAACGCCCAAATAGCTTGTTCTTTAACTTCTGGTTCATTAGAACTTAGTAATTGGACAAACAGTGGGATGGCCCCGTGGTGGATAACCACGGCTGTTTGTTCAGAACTACCAGAAGCAATGTTTGTCAACGCCCATGCGGCTTCAAATTGCAATGAATTATGAGGAGAAGATAAAAATTCCACAAATTTTGGTACCACTCCACACCCAATAACTTGTTGAATCGGTGGGTTTTTTTCTTTGGATAATAATTTTCTAAATTTCTTGGTAGAATCTAATTGTAATTCAATATCTTCACTAGAAATGTTGGACATCATTTGTGGCAACTCGGCGTTCAACTGTCGTTCGATAGTTTCCGCATCATCATCTTCCTCTTCATCACTGTCGTTTTCAACAGAGCCCATAGTCACATTCATGTTTCGTCGTTTGGCCAAATTCTCATCTCTTTTAGCCTTTCGGATTTCAATTTGTGCTTCTTCTCGTCTTCGTCGAAGTTCATCCGCTTTAAATCGTCCACTGTTTTTATAGTTGGTTCGTCGATGTTCTGGCACGAACCGTGTAGTATTATCTGCGTCCATCTTTGTTATGTTTTGAAATAACAAATTTTTATAATTTTTTTAAGGAGTGGTGTTGTAAAAAAAATTAAAAAAAAAAAAAAATTTAAAAAAGAGAAAAAAATTTGACGTGAAAAAAAAAAAAAAAAAAAAAAAAAAATTTGACTCCAAACACGCCTATTACGGAGTTGAATATGATCAAATAAGGGGGGGGGAAAGA
This sequence comes from Blastobotrys arbuscula, assembly GCA_030564365.1. Lineage (NCBI taxonomy): Eukaryota > Fungi > Ascomycota > Dipodascomycetes > Dipodascales > Trichomonascaceae > Blastobotrys > Blastobotrys arbuscula. The sequence continues at coordinate 124,511 of JAJLUN010000011.1, read as the reverse complement.
AGAGGTCGACGGCAACCCAAATAAAAACTTATTGTTAAGAAATAAATAAGCGGGTAGCCGACATTTTTTTTATTTTTTTCTGGTGGAGGAGGGCGCGCGCGCGCACTGCTATAATAAATTAGTTTTTTTTTAAAGTTGTTTAGTATTTTTTTTATTATGTACGTATGTCTAGTAATATTGTCTTAATCGTAGTTGAAGCAACGAGAGAGGTGCTTTTCTATATATATTAGTCAGACGTCAAATCAACATGGATCGTTGTAGGCTTTGTTAGTGGGTTTAACTGCGTAGATAATACTTCAATCTCATCATCAGCATCGTTCAGTTCTTGTTTGGTATACAACTCGGCGTCACGGCACCATTTATTATCCACCGCACGTCGTTCAGCAGCTTCACGAACCAGTTGTTGTAATGGTTTATTGATTTTGTTAGTATTAGTGTTAGTACCTAATTTCTGGGGTCCCTTTTTGGATCTACTTTCTATTGCATTCAATGCTTTCAATCGTACTTGTTGTTGTTGGTTTGGCGGCAAGTTTCGACCTCCCAATTTGTTTCCTTTACTCATAAACCCTTCACCACTATACCCTTTCGCCATAATATCCATCTGTTCGGCTTTTAGATTATCCAGAAATTTGTAAAATTTCGCATCATGCGGGCCATGTTTATTATGCGTTAGCTCATGTAACAATGTCCCCAAACAATGCTCCATTGAATAAAACGATCGGTCATCATGGGGCGGTCGTAGTCGAACACAAATCTTCCATCCTCTATTCACATTTAGTCCCAATAATCTATCGTTTGTGGGGTAAAATTCAACCAATTTGGACACTTTGAACCCATGTTTTGCCATTACCGGTTTCACCAACGATCCCAGTTTATGTAGTAATAGTAATGCTTCATCGTGGTTGGGTTTCTTTTTTAATGCGGATATTTCGTTTATCAGGTCGTTGCTGCTTTTCGGGAGGTTATATTTAGGTGTAGAAGGTATGGGGCCTTTACCTTTTATAACCATGCTCTACTTTTCTCTATCTGTTATCGTATCAAAAAAAAAAAAAAAAAATTATTTACTAATTAAATTAAAAAAAGGTGCTGGAAAATATTATTGTTATCAGCGTTTATTTTATTATTATTATTTTCACGTGCAAAATCACGTGCAAGTCACGTTTATTTATTAGAGGGATTTGATATATATCATAACGAGTCACGTTCATTTTTTTGAAAAGCCCCTAAATCTGAATTTTAAAAAAATAGAGGTGGAAAAACCCGTTTTTAGGACTTTGTTAACAATTCGACAATTCCGATTGAATATATAATAATCGACATTACGCCAATGAAAAGATTAGTTTTTAAACTTTTAATACTACATGCTGAACTATTAATTGGATCATGTCAATTGATTGATCTGCTCATAAAAATAAAATGTTATTTTAAAGTATATATAACGGAAATCGATACTGCTCTGATCAATTAGAACTAAAACTAATTTACAACTAGAGGTCTCAGTTATTTATAAGCGGTATATAAACTCAAAAAACATAATCCATGATTAAATATTAAATACTGAATATCAAAATCTTTTCGTTTTCGGCGAATGCGGCTCAAAAACTTTAACCACCTGATTGTTACACCACGTGCAGAAACGTTTGGGAAATTTTTACCTTTTCTCGCGCAACTAAGTATATATATATATTATAGATCAAAAAAAACTCTACTAACTCCAAAATATTGCATCCAAAAATATATTGATTTGATTTGCCACACAGAATAGTAAATTTTTTTTACAAAAAAATGAGCACCAACGACCCGGTCACTGTGCTGTTGGATCATGCCAACAGTTTCAAACACCAGTCCATGCAAATATTCAACAAAACATATTCCAAAATTTCTGAAAACGTTTCATCAACAATTGACACTGTAATTTCAAAAACTCCACCACTTCCTCATTCGGCTACCCCACCACCACCACCATCATTTTACGACAAGGCGGTGGATTTTGCGGTTAGAAATAAGTATATTATTGGCGCAGCCGCCACCGCCACTACCCTAGGTATCACAATCTACCTTTATCAAAAACCAAAGAAATCAAGACGAGCAAAGAGAACCAGAAATGGGGCTCGTAAACAAGTAGTATTGATTGCATCGTCGCCAAACGAAGGGATTTGTCGAATTGTGGCCAATGATTTGGATAAGCGGGGGTTTATTGTGTATATCACCACATCGAATCAAGAAGAAGAGACGATGGTGAAGAACGAGAATTCTACGGATATTAGGTCATTACCTATTAAAGCACAAGAATTTTCAAAATTTAGTGAAAATTTACAAGCTTTGTTGGATACCCCAGTTCAAGTGTTTGATGATGTACCAGCGCATAAACTGGAACTTGCCGGGGTGGTGTTATTACCTGATTTGTATTATCCTTCAGGCCCCGTGGAGACTATCCGAGCAGATACATGGTCAGATTTGATTTATTCCAAATTGTTAGGACCTATCTTTATATTATCTAATGGGTTGTTGGATGTAGTGCGTCAACAGAATAGTAGAGTCATTTTGATGAGTCCCAATATCATGGGGTCATTGAACCCATCATTCCATGCACCGGAATCGGTCGTTACTAATGCATTAACCTCATTAGCCACATGCATGCGTCGAGAAGTTGGTATACCATTCATTCATCTAAAACTTGGTTCGTTTGATGTGCGTCCAGGGAGAACCACCACCAATCAACAACGACAAATTGCCAATAATATCCGAGCAGATGTTTTATCATGGAATGATGAACAGAAAAGAATGTATGCAGAACGGTACCAAGCCAGTTCACATTTACAAACCTCACGAGCATCCGGTAGTTCATTAAAAGTTTTGCACCATGCGGTGGTTGATTCACTATTGGACGAAACCCCTGCCAAAACTTTATACGTGGGCAAAGGATCATACGCATACAAATGGTTGACCAACATTATCCCTGAAGGAATCATGACTTGGTTATTGCAACCTAGCACTCGAGATCAAAATGAATGCATTAATTAATATTATAGTAAAAAAAAAAAAAATCTTAAAAATTTTAAAAAACGTATGTATACTTATCTAATCTTTTTTCCTCATGCCTGTAAACGTCGTTTTTCTTGCCAAACTAGATTGATAGCTCATTAAAGAATTCACTCTGTTACCTTGGAATGATGAGCCTAATGCATTACCAGACGCACGAGTCCCTTCAACTGGTGAAATAATCTCACTCTGCGGTTCTGGTCCTTTCTCTTTATCATCATTATGAACCTCATCGAATTCAAAGGTAGGTGGTTGCAATGGTCGGAACCCCATAGCAGGCCGAGCTACCATTGACTTTTTAGGACGTTGGTTACCTTCTTCATCAACACCAGGTTGACCCCATGGCGCTTCTCCAGCAACAACAATTGGCATAGCAGAGTTGTTGTAAGTTTCGGTACGTCTTGGAACATGCAATGGGATTTCGTGCACCATTTGGCCCAAGAATTGAAAGACTCGTGTTCGTCGGATACCATATAATAAGGAATCGTGTTCATTGTTTTTGAAAGTAATGCTGATATATAATTGGATTCGATCCAAATCTGGGAAATCAGTGACTTGATAGTATGGATGTGGTAAATAGTCTCGGTTGTTTTCTTCCAAAAAGACCTCCAATCGTTCTTTCAACGTGTCAAGGTCTTCCATGGTTGTGTCAGGTAGACCAAGTGTTAAAGTGAATGGAGTAGACATGAATCCAGACCGAGTAACGTTATCAATCCATAGTGTGTTTAAATATGCATTTGGTGCTTGAGTTTGCAGCCCAGTTGCCAAAACACTAAAAACAGTAAATAATAATGAAATTTCTGTGACAAAAAATCGGGTGTTCCCAGATGGGGTGTCAATAGCTACCATATCACCAACATCGAAAGGATGTTTCACAAATAAAAACACACATGAACCCAAAATTTCTTGAGCAGTTGGACTAAAAACAAATGATAATGCCAGTAATGATGTACCCAAAGTAGCCAACACTGCCGATACAGATGGCGCCAACATACCAATGAAAATAATAATACTAATCAATGCCACAACAAACAACAATACCGAATGCAATTTGCCAATGGCACTATCGACATCTCTCAATGATCGGAAAATTGTCTTTCGTTCTTTACTAATTTGCTGGACGCTAGTAACCATTTCTTCCAAAGTCAAATTGCCATTGCCATCAGAATCCAATGTACTGAAAACTGCCTCAGCATCGCCTCGATTTTCTTCACCCAAAACTTCAATCAAATCTTCAATAGTCAATTCTTCAGCTCCTTCCAACACCAATGACATCCAGATCCGTCTTCCCAATGTTTCTGCAACATATCGATTACTTAATGCCTCAATGACCGTGGTATATGCCGACCCTTTACCATTCGGTTCACCTCGAATATCTCGACCTACATTACCCAAAACTTTAGCAGCTCCACCAACAACACGATTCAAGTTGCCCACAACTTGTTGAACATTGTTATTATTGACAATCTTGCTAGCAAAATTGTTTGGGAGATTTTTGCCCTTGCCTAGCATCAGTCCAGCTTCTAAATGTAAATCATCATTTTCAAATTCAGGACAAAACCGCGGGAAAACAGTATAAGATGCTTCCAACAATTGTGACAAAATTTTGATGGCCAAACGATTATCCTTAATACGTTTGGCAAATCTAGTCTTGTGAAAACTTACTGATAAGAAATGAATCAATAACCGTTCTGCTAAATAAACTAATGAAGTGATTAATAGAGCCACCAGGATATTTTGCAAAACTTTTTGCCAATCTCTAGCCTTGTTGGTACCAATTTGGGCCCCTGGTTGTTGTGTCATGATTGGCATAAAAGTACACAAGCTGATCAAGACCCACAGAACATATGATAATGCCAATTCTACAGCCTTCAAAATAGTAGAATATTTTTTCCATGATGGGGAAATGATACCAACAAAAAATTCATACACAAATGGAGCAGCATGGGCGGCAAAACGACCAACCCATAACCCCGCCCACACAATTTCCAACCAAATGAAAAGCCATTTAAGTCGGGTACGACCTACAGTCAACTCACGGTCACCAAATGCATCGACTGCTAAGGGCACGAACAAAATCAGTGCCAATGGGAACCAATAAGTGATGGCTCGTGTATACAAAGATCGCAACATGAACCGGACATAAATATCTCGAATGAACTTGATGGCTTTAGAAGGTACTTTACGTTTTTTATTCTTTCGTTTAATACCTGTATGACCACGTTGTTTACCTTGTTGTTCCTCTCTCATTTCGTCCACTACATCTTTGATATCCGGTAATTCTTCTTCTTCAGTATATTCTTCTTCTTCAATCGGTAAAAGCCTATCCTCATCATCATCATCATTATGAGTTTTTTGCGATTGGTTGGATTGATTAGTCATTTCATGACTTCGTCGTCCACTGGCTCGAGATCGTGACGAGAAAAATGATCTCATTGATCTAGTTCGTTGCTCTGGTTCATGCTCTGGTTGTTGTTGTTGTTGTTGTTGTTGTTGTTGCTGTTCTTGTTGATGCTGTGCTTCTAGATCTTGCGGCGAATATGGATTTTTTTCTAAATCGATATCATAGCTTGGGGCATAGTTGTTGGAGGATGAGGAACTGTCTGCAGTCAAATCACTACCCTTGTGTGCCGTTGTTGTATGGTTTGGTGATTGATAGTATGCTTGAGATGGTTGAACTACCGCTGGTTGAGGTGGTTGAACTACCGCTGGTTGAGGTGGTTGAACTACTGCTGGTTGAGGTGGTTCAACTGGTTGCTGCTGATGAGGATCTAGTGAACTCCTCTCTCTCTGATCGTCCAGATTTTGTAACGGATACCCTCCACCGCTATTCATCTTTGAACCTGGTCTTTTTTTTTTTTTTGGTTTATTTTTTCAAGATGGGTAAAGTGAAGTTGTCAAGACAGCAAAAACAGCAATTTGGTTTTGTTAAATAGAATTGAAAAGCTAGCGGGATATATTAATTAATCTAGCGTTTGATAATTTTTAGGGTTGAGTGAAAAAGGGGCGGCGGACCATTAAATTTTACGAAACCTCTTTTTTTTTTTTTTTTTTTCTTCTTAATTTTTTTCCGTAGCGAGCTTATAACTTTTTTTTCTCGAAAAGTAAAGCACGAACTTTTATGCATAAAATAGGAGACTCACCTAGGAAGTTTTGCGGACAATCATACGGGAGGGGAGCCTTTAGGCTAATCGAACGCGTACTCTGATTTAAAAAGAATCCACCGCGGACCACTGTATAAAACATTTGATAATATCAGGTATAGTAGCTAGCATATTGCATCAGATTCATATATTTTAAAGCCATCCATAGGGGTGCACCCTAAACTCAATTGTACCGATGTGTTCATACATCGGATTGATCGTTTGGTATTGAATTTTGAGTTTGAGTTTGAAACTGATGATGATGATGATGATGGCTGATAATGGGATTGCTGGTCGTCGGTCCGTCATCGATCCAAAAAGCGCCTTAAAGCATATTTTGGAGGTTGAAATTTTTTTTATATTTTTTTTTTGGGCTATTTTTAGCGAGAACGCGCGCACGCAAGTTTAAATACAGTTTTAAAGCATGTTTTATAAGCAGGGAACAAGCCGACCTGAAATCCGTTCATGTATCATGTAAAATTAGATGATATCATTTATTACAAGGGAATTTTGGAATCTAGTTGTGAAGCAGGCGAGTTTTTTTTTTTTTTTTGCAAATCAACCAGAGATGTACTATAACATTTGATGAGTATTAAAACACGGCTAGTTTGGATCATTTAATTATCCGAAATATACGCTTACTAGCTTATCACAATTTATTAAAATGCCATCTTTGTCTTGATTATATTCAATGGTAGGCACAGATGGATCTATAAACCTTATTTGGCAAAAGGTTTATAAATTAGATCCACTTGACAAAGAAAATGTCTTAAGCTTCAACGGCTTTTTATTCCCACCACAGTAGGTTTATAAACATCTGATGGCTTCAACTCCTGAAGTATTATTAATTTTTATTTTTTTTGAGATATATATTTTTTTTAAAACTTACCCGAGATTTTTAATTTTTTTTTTTAAAGTTTACTAAGAGGGGCTATGCCTGTAAGCTGGGAGCCAAAAAAACTTTAAAGGCGCATATTAAACAATGTACATATCAGATGTAAGCTCATACAGTTTAGTCTATATGCATGTCTGAGTCAATCTGTAGTTTGACCGCGGCCGATCGATCGATCGTCCCAAGTCAATTATTTTTAAGCCTATAAAATAAGCTAGCTTATAAAGCCCTTATGCGTGCATGGTTCTAAGATTTTATTTATTATTGTGAAATATTTCCAGCATGTTCTTAACCGTAATATATCTATCTAAATATCTGGATAGATCTCTGCAGAGATCTTTAATATCCAATTAATAATCAGCGCGAATTCTCGAATTCTCGAAGCCTTTTCACAGCTGTCTTATTTAACACCGGCATAGAATAAATCAAACAATCAAACTTTTTAAGGGGTGCATTTTAATTTTCTTTTAACCTAAAAGTTAACTTAAAACCTGTTGCAAAAAAAAATTTTATTTATTTATTTTTTTATTTATTTTTTTTCTTTTTTTGCCTAACTTTTATTTACTTGTTGAATGTAAGCATGAATTAATAGAATACCTTCCAAATGATTATCCAGCGAAATATGCTCATTAATAGTATGCAAGTTTGGATTTTCTTCAATTCGGATCGGAGTGAATCGGTAAATATTAGTCGTTAAACTCCAATAGTGACGAGTGTCAGTATTACCGGTCATAATAGATGGTGAAACAATCAATTCATTTATATCATGTTGTACTAGTCTACCACCTTTTTTCATCTCAGTAACATCAATTAATGGTTTGTTTGATTTTTCATAAACATATCTCACACTAGACGAAAACTCATCCCATTCACTGGATTCAAACGTCTTTGACACAGGGCTTGGTTCCAATACTGCCATTTTATTATATCCAAAATATTCTTCCCCTTCCACCAAAACTTTATTGTTAACTTTCACCCCAAGTTTGAACCTTTTGGCAACCTCCATCATATTTGAAACAAATTTATCTTCTATATCTTGACAAGAAAATTCCGGTGCCACTCGTGAATCAATTTTCACATTAGTAAATTCTGGAATGGCATTCATCTTCACTCCCCCAACTATAACATCAACCGCTTGACTAGTTTGAACCATATATTGCAACTCAACTGGGCTATTTTTAATAAATTCGTTCAAAAATATCTTGGTAATCCAACTATTCAACCCTACTCGGGATAAAATAAAGTTTTTCACCCACGAGTTTGTTTCAGATCTCAACGCCAAACAATGGATGAAATTCAAAAAGGGGTTTTTTGGTGTTAAGGTCGCTGCGTGCGGCGTATCTTCTACCAGGCTAATAAATTTCGACATTATCCCGATACCAGTATTTTTTGGCGGTGAGCTAGAATGCCCACCTTTAGTATATAATGAAATATCCGCACTATAATGACCCTTTTCACCAACTGCCACAATAGCAGTGTTCATACCTTGGATTCTTGATACCCCCAATCCACCTTCATCAACAATCGCATGAATACTATCAGGTCCATATTTGGATTCAATCGTTTCATGCAAATGATAAGCTCCAAAGTGTCCACCAATTTCTTCATCATGCCCAAACGCCAATAATACCCCTCGTTCAGGTTCATACCCTTGTTCCAGTAACAGTTCAATTGCATGCATTGCAGAAATCAAGCAATGCTTATCGTCGGCTGTGCCCCTGCCCCATACAAAATGACCGTCATATTGTGCAGAATATGGTGGATAAAACCATTGGCCAACTGTTTCTTCTGCTACAGGTACCACATCTTGATGAGCTAGAATCAAGATTGGTTTTTTACTTGGATCGGTACCAGCCCATTCATACAACAAGGAATATTTATTTACCACAGTTTTGGTTAATTGGTCATGAACTAGCGGGAATGTTTGTTCCAAATATTCGTGAAGTTTTAAAAAAATTTCCCATTCAATATCGTCCTGTTCAAATTCTTCCATTGAAACTGTAGGAATATGAATGGATCCTTGGAATTTTTCCAACGCCAGTTGTCGAAATGTTTCATTAGTATAGGACAATTCCAGTTGCGGTGAAATACCTGGTGGAATCGAACAATGACATTCAAAGTCGGTATTAATGGTGGCGGTTAGTTGATACGCAGCATACGACGCCAACGCCGCAACAAAGCCAGTAGATAGCTTGCCAATCATTGATTATATAAAAGTCCAGCTTTTTTAATATAAGACTTTTACTTTATATATATATATATATATATATCTGATGAAAACTACTGCCGAGGTGATATTATAACCAACGTTGTGGTCCAAAACGTGCCTGCTTTAACTTTGTAGTGGTAATCCCTATTACTCATGCATAAAGCCAGCGCTATTGATAATAATAAAAAAGCGTTATTGATTAAAACTACTAAATTAGCGTGGCGTAGATGGTGATATATATTGGATATCATAATACATAAGTGCGGGGCTGTTAGTAGTGCTTGTGCTTTAGTGGGTCTGCATGCCATATGATTCTTTTTCCACACCAAGTCGAGATCTACAAACTCAGCAAGCACCAGAGGGGGGCGGGGGAACTCCCAAGCTTTACTGTACGCTGTGATTCTAAGCTTTGCAAAAAACGCACTGTGCCAAAAAAGAAAAATCTTTAATCGAATAATTAAGCTTGAATTTGTACAGGGAGATAAAATTTGAACAGCAGGGTAACTCCGGCTCAGGCAAATGGGGTTATGGCATCCGAGTAGACTCACGTGCGTTGTTGTTGTTTTTTTTTATAACAATATCTGTCTAGCTAGGTCTGAACTCCCAACGTGATGAAGTGCTGTAACTGGTTTACAGGCTTAATATAGCTGTATATAACAGATAGAAGAGGTTTTGTAGTATAACAGACAAAGTTTATTAGAATAGATTTCCTCACTATATTGAGTGAGGAAGCAGAAGAGAATTGGTACATAGAATATAGATTATATATAGGCTTGAATATGCTTTAAGCGCTATCTTGATATACATCGGACCGGCTAAGGTCCGATGGGTTTGGCGGTACAAGCAGTGATATCGTTACATTTTTCAACACGATGCGGCTGGTAAAGTTGATTTTAATTAATTTGATTATTCAATGTTTGGGAATTAAAAATATATTGATGCTTGATCCATTCAAACCACTGTTAAATGAGGTATTGCCATGAGAATACGTCTGATCGCGCTGTTGGTCTTGTTGGATACTATGTCGAATGGGACCTACTGACTGACAGACAAAACAATATTTCAAACAAGTTGGACACAATAGACTACTAAGTTCTAAGTCACTCTCATGGAAGAAATAAGAATTGTTCTCAATCCATCAATTGTTGTAAACATATTTAACTATTTTAAATGCATCATCGCTCAGGTCAAAATATATTAAATATAATTCAAAGAAAGTTTTTCTGGAGTTCAAGAATTGATACGATAATAGTCGAGCCTAATAAAAGGAATGCTGGCTTTACTGTACTTGTATTTGTACACTAATGAGCTAATAAAACGTTTGATGTCAAACCAGTCTAATACAAAAGGTTTCAAGTACACTCAAAATTTGACTACTTGTTTACAAAACATTTTAACTTATATTATACCGAAGCCGGTTTGGTTTGATAAGCCAGCGTATGTTTGGTCCCAAGGTCATTTGGGTACGAACAGCTTACATCATGGTCTATTCCAGCAGTTGCCCAATCTCCAAACATTTGAGCTTTTCTAACCATTATCTAAGAGAAAGTGATATTAAATAATCAAACATTACAATGAACCAGTGCGAGAAACTATCAATGCTGAATTTTATGATGCATATACCAAAATTGAGGTTTTATTTCTAGATTAATAGACGCGCTAAAATCAAATATGTCAACAGTGGCTGCAGCACTGCTATCACTGAAGTAATCAACGCCGATCCGATCCGATACGACCTTTAAAAAAAAAAAAAAAAGTGGGGTATAAAAATATACTGGTCGCCAATCTAAAGAAATCTAGCTAGAAATCTAGAATTTAAAACACAACTGACAAGGCGAAAAATTCCCAATTAGGCAACTCCAGGGTACACTAAAAATTTTGATTTTTTTTTTTGATTTGTTTCTGTCAACCAACATGGATATTCTTTATTCAAATCAAGTATAAAAGATAGTCAAATATTCCTAATTTTTCTTTTTATAACTTTTTTTAATTCTCATTACTCAATCTATTCATAAGGTTATACCAAAAACAAAAAATATCAATAATGACCAACACAATGTTAGGAGTCGTGATGAAAGGATCACGCCAATTGGACTTATCTCAGCATCCAATCCCTGAACCAGCCAGTGGCCAGGTGTTGTTAAAAATGCAAGCATCCGCACTATGTGGCAGTGATTTGCGATGTTTATATCGAGTCGATACTGATGATATTATTAGAACAGGTCCAGAAGGGTACACTGGCGGGATCTCGGGCCATGAACCATGTGGTTCAGTTGTTAAAATCGGTCCTAATGTCCCATCTGGTTGGATTGAAGGTGACCGAGCTATTGTGTATCATATTCATGGCTGTGGTCAATGTCGAAACTGCAGAAAGGGGTTGTACATTTCATGTTCAAGTACCACAGAAAGATTTGCATATGGCTGGAGCCGATCAGGTGCCTCTGCTGAATACATTTTAGCTGATGCTGTAGATTTGGTTAAACTGCCAAACGAATTAACATATGTTGAAGGTGCATTTGTGGCATGTGGTGGCGGCACTGCATACGCTGCTACACTAAGGGCAAACGTCAGCGGTCGTGATGTAGTAGTTATCACTGGTATGGGCCCCGTTGGTTGTATGTTGGCAGCAATAGCTCAAAAAGAAGGTGCTAAAGTGTATGGGTTGGAAATTGATGAATACCGACGAAATTTCGCCAATAAATTGGGTATTGATACGTTCTGGGCGGATAACAAAGCAGATGTGTTGAAATATATCGGTGAAGAAGATGGCCCATCTGTGGTTATTGACGCAAGTGGTAATGCCAATGCACGACATTTGGCGCTGGAAATTTGTCGTCAATGGGGCCGAGTTGTGTTTGTTGGTGAAGGCGGCACAGTCAGTTTCAATGTTAGTGATTTAGTCATTCACAAATCACTGGCGATTTATGGGTCTTGGGTTTGTAGTATCAGTGAGATGGAAGATCTGGTGGAAAAATTGGTTCGATGGAAATTATCTTGCGAAACAATGGTCAGTCATGTTTTTACATTGGAGCAAGCTAAAGAAGCTTATGAATTGTTTGATACTGGCAAAACAGGCAAAGTTGTTATTGTTTCTAAAGAAGAAGCCGATCGGTTTAATAATAAATAAAGTTGCTGTAATATGTGAATTAACTAATGAATAGAGTGCATTGTTTTGTATGTGTACTGGGTTCTTGCAGTCTGTGCGGCGGGCCGTTCCCCTCGCTTCTCCCCTTTTCGAGCGCGTATACGCGCATCTATAATACATATCAATAAATACGATCATTGTATCTATTATAGTACTGCATACATTAGCTTATTCCAATGGTCGGCAAAAAGAAAAAATAATAATAATAAAACAGGCTGCCTAGCGCTAAATGAGAATAAACTATATTTCAAACTCAACACCAGAGCTATATAATTCGAAATGAACAAAAGACTAAAGATGTCACAACTTGTAAAGTTACCAGAGTATTTGGTTATGTCAATTTCCATTTATAAGGGCTTAATGCAAACGCAAGGACATCTAACCATAATTTTCATGGATCATAATGTTGAGGAAAAAAGTCTTAATTGTTTGTTGAATGTACGCTTTTTTTTTTTTTTCCACTAGTTCTATAAGAAAGCAATAGGAGTCTTTCCCTCCTTATCTCTATTTAAAATTCTTCTGTGCTCCTATATTATTATAACTTAAACCCTGAACATTGGATCTGACCTAACTTTAAATTCTGTCCAACAGTGTACAGGGCCTATTATACCCTTCTTTTTTTTAATGGAACCCAAGGGACCTAACGTACTCTCCATGTTTTGGCTGAACTGGAATAGTATAAATAGACTACGAATTTCCCATCCTCCTACTTCTCTTTTACCTTTCTAAAAACATCCTTTTTTTTATTTATTATTATTATTAATATTACTATCAACCATGACTTCTCAGTCTGTTAGACGAATGTTAAACGAGTTCTGCTCTAACTCGCCAAAAGAGTCAGGTTATTATTACAACTACCCTGTTCTTTCTTCCAGTACGAGCAAACCAAGAAAGAAACAAAACAACTTTACACCAAACAAAACTCCAATCCTAGTATTGTCTTCATACTTTGAACCTGACTCATTAGCTCACACCGCAACCAAAGAATCCAATGAAACTGTACCATTTACCATATATTGTGGTGAAAGTGAAGCCATCCTGAATACTAATGACATCGAACAAGATATCAATTATAATGGCTCTGTTCAGATAATTGAACAAGCATATACAATCACTCAAGAATGGGATTCCAGTATGCAGCAACAACGACACCAAAAAATGGATCGTCATCGAACAAAATTAACTGAAGATAATAATTATGCTAGAAGAGCTAGATTTACTAATACCACTGCTGTGTATAATAACTATGATAATTTCGAGCCTAGTGCTTTATATCTGGATCGATGGTTCCACTCAGAGGATGGTGAAGAAGATCCAAGATTACTATACTTTATTGGTGGAACTGAGCAGAACTGCCCTCCAGTTGATTTTGGTATTCAGAATCAAAATGTTGAATTGGAGTTATAGAAATTGCATACATATTTTGGGAATTTTTTACGGAATAAACGTTGGCCCATTACCCAACGAAAAAAAATCCTGCTTTTTGTATTTTTTGAACAAAACCTACGTAAAATTTGAACTCTATTTTTATTTTAATACTGGTACCTTTTGGTATGGTTTATCCACCCCAAAACCGCACATACCACACCAAAAAGAATTCAAACGCTAAACGAAATGTAAGATCCAATGTTCTAATAATGATAAAATTGTGACTAGTGTATTTACCTGGAATATAACATATACCACGCTTCTCCCGCTATATTTCTTCAAACTTACTAGAAATGTATATTCGTACCACCGATGGTTTTCTCTCTCGGAAAAACTAAACCCCTGAGTTTTTATAAAAATAAAAAACCTTAATATTGGAACAATAGGCGTTGAAAGCCGCAACAATCTGGCACATGTATCAGCAAGATTAGCTTCTTTACTGAATTCTTGGCTAATATTGATTTGATACAATACTAATTAAGCGTAAAAAACTAATAATGTTAATAACCTTTATTTCTATTATATAAAAGATAACGTTATGAAGCTAAAGCTAAACTCTAATAGTTAAACTTAAATAGACTAAAACCTAGTATGTCGGAACTCGGAGGATTAGGTGACCTATCCAATACATGCCCCCCCCCCCCCCAAGAAAGTACTCATTTTTTTGAATGGGGAGTTTCGAGTTTAAAGAGGTTCGACAATACTGTTGGGATTTTAATAGCACGCCATGTAAAGTATTCTTGTATTGTGACCCCAAATTCTATTGGTAGAGATCGAGCGGCATACCGTTGACAGTGTATGCTTATGGTAAAGCCTTTTGCATGAAATAGACGCTTATGGCAAAGCTTTTTGTATGAAATAGACGCTTATGGTAAAGCTTTTTGTTTGAAATGTATGCTTATGGTAAAGCTTTTTGTGTGGTTTGAAATTTATTGCCCTAACGTGTCTGATAACGACTTGACGTTTTAAATGAAATAATTAACTTTTATGGAATTGAGTTACATGTTAATGTGGTAACTAACATGTGGAGTTGTAACTAGTGCGGTGACTAGAATCCAATCCGGCGATCAGAATATTGATGGATTTGGATTGCCAATGCGGTGACTGACAATTGTAAAAGACTAGATCGGTCCTAGTGGAGTTGTTATATTCTTCAAGTAAAATTGGGTGTATTTTTCGTAAATGTGGTTGAAATATAATTCTATTGACCTAATAACAGTCTTGAATTAAAAGGTGGTTTGAAAGCAACGAAATTTTATGGGGGTGGTGGTAGTTGGTGGTATGAGGGAGTATTTGTTGTAGGTCTTGGGGTAGAAGTTGTAGTTTGTACTTCTTCCACTACAGTTGGCGGTTGTACTTCTTCTACTTCTGTTGGTGGTTGGGAGATTTGATTTAATGCCGGTGATGTAGCGTTTGATGGCATTTGTTGTGATGTAGCGTTTGATGACATTTGTTGTGTTGTTGGAAAAATGTGGCGTCTAATTATTTCTGGTAATGCTTCGCTGTTTTTCAAGTACTATTTTGCCAAGTTGTTACTTCGAAGTGAGAGCCTTAACGTTTGTCGTAATGGTTCAAATTCTTCCAATGGTCGAGGCGGTTGTGGTACTAACTCAGATGTTGGTAGCGTTAGGTAACTTTGTAATGATGATACGTAGTTTATCCAATCGCTTTTGAGTTGGTTCAAGCTCATAAGTCTTTAGACGCGGTAAAAAGTAAATGTAAGATGGAATGGAAATGAATGAAAATTTATATAATAGAAATGTATCAGCAAGATTAGTATCTTTACTGAATTATTAACTAAAATTGAGTTGATACAATACTAATTAAGCGTAGAAGACTAATAATGTTAATAAACTTTAATTTTATTCTATAAAAGATAACTTGATACAGTACAACAGTTTTAGAACCCAACAGTATATACCAAGTTTGTTTTCATCACTGGGACCTTAAACACCCCATCTGCATTTCATAAAGAAATATTTGCTGATATCACTGGGCCAGTTAAACACAATGACAGGTTAGAAGGTTAGAACCTGGTCCGTTGAACGTGCTTGCAAGACCTCAGATGGACATTGGTGGGGATCCTAGACTAGTATATCACTTTAGCCGAGCTCAGCAGAGTTTCCCGCCAATTAAGTTTGCTAAACAGAACAGAACTAATAATACTGATCAACTGAGTCTGTTGCTGTGAATATCTATATCTTCACTATATTGTATATAAACATGTAATTGCAAACTACTATCCAAACAACCCCCTCCTGGAACGCATACCACCGCGTATTATAAGAATATTCCCAAATTCCCAACTGCGGCTTGGGTAGTCGCAACCCGCACGGCTGTGCCAGCGTCCCAGCGATGGGGCAAGCGGCACTGTTTTTCTTATGAATCAAGCTTATTAATCTTTTTTGCGTCAATCGAGTTCATATCTTAGATTAATTTTTACCCATCACCCCAATTGGATTTTTTTATTTATATATTTTACTTAACCATTACAACAATGTTGGGTACAATTCCAGAACTTGTAAACATAATCACCGAATATTTATACTACAATGACAAATACATACCAGGTAGCCAACCGGAACTAAAACAAAGTCTACTAGTCAACAAACTGTGGTTTGCATCAGCTGCTCGAGTATTATACAAAAATGTATCGGCTCCGGATCAGGCACCACTGAGGTTAGATGGATGTGTCGATTCACAAAGACGAAATATATATGCTAATGCGGTCCAACATGTTCGAGTTAGTTTAAACCCATTCATTTACAGCACACTATACAAATGCCCCAATGTGAAAATATTAGAAATTGTGATGCCTGATCCGATTTTAAATGAGACAATGGGGAATAATTATGACCATATTTTGAGATATTTATCACCAAACACCAAACTTGTGGAATTCAGTTTCCATTTGTATAAAAAATTGGGACCTCCGGAAATGCCAGAAAAATTGTTTGATATTATAAGAAGGGACGGTCATGAAGATGTAGAAATTCGGTATAAAGTTTTGGCGTCGTGGGATATGAGCAGTCCTGGGGTAGATGCGTTGGTAGATTCTAGGCAAGATGAATTGGCGTCGAATAAAATTATACATTGTTTGGAGAATTTCCCTATTTCTAAACTGTCGTTGCAATTGCCATTAAGTTTTGGTAAGAAACAGAGTTTATTATACGCAGTGGGGAAGAATAAGAAAATTGAGCAATTGAGTTTAAATGCACTGTATGGATTACAGGAAGTGTTGAGTGATATGACGATGGATGATTTGACGTTGTTTAATGGGTTGAAAGTTTTGAAATGCTGGACTCCATCGGAACCAATGCCCACATTTTGGGAAGCCGTTTCAAACCTTGAAGAACTGTGTATTAGTTTGGGGGTCACTGAGCTTACGTTGGAAACGATTTTTGAAAAGTTCAACAATTTGAAAAGGTTAAAGGTGATTATTAATGCTACTACAGGGACCATGTTTGATTTACAAGGGATCAAACTGTTGGGGAAGAATACAAATAACAAATTGGAAGAATTAAGTTTGCAAGTGGCGCATGGGATTAATGATACACCACGGGCTGAGAAATGGGATGATCGTGATATGAAGGAGTTGGCGGAGTTGGTTCCAAATTTGAAATATTTATTATTGGAGTTGCCATTTGATCCAATGGCGTTTACAGTGGAGACGCTGAAAAGTTTTTCAAAATGTCCATTGGAAGTTTTCCAATTGGGGACATCAGCAGCTGGGTTTTTGAAAATAGATATAACCCCATTGGATAAAATTGACAAACCGTTGTTTCCATTTTTAAGAAGTTTTAGTCCACAAAGAACTCCAATGGCGTGTAAAGATTGGGATGAATTGGAACCGGTGGTTGATAAACATTTCCCAAGATTGATTTGTGATGATGTTGAAGGGATGAAAAGATCATTTGAACACAATTTTTCTGCAAACATTATGAACATGCGAATGTTTTAACTTTAGATATATATTAGTTATTCATAATGATCAGACTATTTGAGAATATTTAGCACGTTAATATTATAAAGGTAAAAAAAAACCAATTAAACTACAGCAGATTAGTTCAATTCAAACACTGAAATTTTTTTTTTTTAAAGCTCGAAATTTCATAATAGTTATCAAGGCGCTTGTTGTTTTTTTTGATGCATTTGGGGTGATTCAACGTGAGCCGCACGGATGTTACTTCTATTCTATACGTTTGTTGCGAGGAAATTTAATGCAGTTTTTTTTTATTTTTTTATTTCTTCATCACCTGCATCTCCCTAGTATTAACATCTACCACCACATCTGCAGGTTTAGAACCGGTTACTACTAGTCTGCCGTTTTTTGCCTCATTAGAATCAACTCTATCTACTGCTAGCTGCATCGTGGGCATAAACCCAAATTCATAAATCCGTTGTGCCATTCTACGCCTTGATATTGCAGCTTCCATCATAAAAAACCAATCTTCACTAGTTAATGTTGATATCCTTGTCCATGGCTCACTTTCCAACAGTAAATACATGCCTTCTATGATAATAATTTTATGGTGTGGCCGTACAATTACCCCGTTTTTTCGAGTCGGATCCCGTTTCTCATAATCAAATACTGGTAATAAATATGTACGATGAGAATGGCGCTTCAGCTCTTTAATTGCATCAACTAGCCCCATGGCATTATACGTCCATGGGGCACCCCTTCTATCTAAGGCTTGGTTGGGATCTGGGAATGAGTTTAACTCTGCTTTGCTTAGTTGGAACCCTTCAGTTTGTATGCTACAGCATATGAACTCTGGTCCATGTTTAGGGTTTATTTCTGTGGTTTCATACGGTTCGTTTAAAATATCTCTCACTCGTCTGATTAGTGTCGTTTTACCTGAACATGGAACGCCGGCAACTGCAATAATCACTCTTTCATTGTTGGACTTTTGTAATAAGTCCAGTGATCTATCAGCTAATGACTGACAAATTTCTTCGATATCTTCCATTATGTTGTGTTTGTTTCCCTTTTTTTTTAGTAGCAGTTATCGAATTATGCGTATATATACTTTATCATCTTATTGTGAACAAGATATTAATATAATTTTTATCACTTGGAAAAACAAACCTAAAAGTATTAATTTTTTACGGTGATAAACCCTTTCTACAAAAAACATTTTTCTATAGACTGGATACCCGGTTTTTTATAAATGATTATGGACAATTAAAAACCAAACTCGCTCATTTTTCTACTTTTTTCACTTATGAGTTAAAAAATAAAATAAAATTGCATCTTTCTCCACATTGCAGCCTCAGCTCAAACCGCAGGGTAATAATTTACGTCCATCATCGGTGATATTGTTTTTTTTTGTTTTTTTTGGTTTTTTTTGGTTTTTTTTCTTTCTGCCGGTCCAGCGGTTAATTTTAATTTTTCCATGCAGCCAAAAAGTAGGTTTTTTCTGGGCGTAGAAAGAAAGAAAAATCCAAGATAATAAATCGGAGAAAACTGTTATAGGCGATACATTTGTCTCGACTGTTACATTTGTGTGCTACTCTAACTATAAGGTAGTACGAATCGGATATATAGTAGTTACGATTCGCTCAACTTTTGACACGTTATGAACACAGAAATGGATCAACATGCATAACTTTACAGGTCTTGTTTGTTTGTCAAGGCATTGGAATAAGACATTGGAAAATATGAACGTATATAAAGATCTAAGTAGCTGGGGTAAAAAAATAATAATAATAAGTGGTTGATCAAATCGTGATAGATATCTTAAGATACGTAGGATCAGCCATTATCATGCCATGGTGTTTAACTTGAGACTGTTCCTGAGTACAGATCATCTAGAAGCATCATGACGAAGCACATTCATACAAAAACAATTAACGAAAACTAACCATCTTGCTAGTAAGGTATAAGTTGGTAAATTTATAACGAGATATCAACTCTCTTCATGATGAATATTCTTTAGAGTAATATTTTTTTGTATCAGTAATATGCTTAAGGCTGTGATCTTTTTATATTGCATGACCTTCAGTCACGTGCGATTGCTACATCGACATTTCAAGCCACAGAAAAATTCCAAGACCTAAAATAGTTTTTCAAGTGATCGATCACTATCCATGCATATATAATTCTATATTTAGGCAGAATTAGTTGATTTCAAGGTTTTAGAAAAAGCAAAAGAAAATGACAGGATGAAATCCAGTCGATAATGCGATTTTCCTTCATCTTTTGTAAAATAATTGACACAATGTTTTACCAGATACAGAACATCCGTTTTTTTTGTTGTTGCTTAGTCAGTTTAAAGGGACCTGATTGATAACCCCACCTACAGCCTATCTGGTGGGAAAATCAATATTGATAAACTGCGCTTTTGAGCAATATATTAATTAAAGGAGGTTTTTTTTATTTAATTTCGGACCAAAAGCCGTCATATGTGTATTTAAGAAGAAGATGGCTACAGCGTTTTACTTCTATTTCCGTCGGAGTTCACACACTAGTTCTTGTTAAACTGAAGGGTGTGTATATAAAACCAGGGATATGAAAGAAACTTGGTTTTTGCCGGTATATATAGGTAAACAGGTAAACAAGGGGCTATTCTACCGACAAAAAAAAACAAAAAAAAAACAACCTTTTGTGTAAAATTCTGATTATTTAACCAAAATATTAATATATTTATGATCGCTGATGGTTAGTTAAGCCTTTTTTTTTTTGCATTCACACTATAGATTTATTGATACATTTAATAAATCTTATAAATTTCGACTATAGGTTTTACCATATATTATAAACTAAATGTGTAGTACAGGTGTTTTACTGAATAAACTACACGAAAAATACTTATAACTATATCAACACCTGTAGTATAATAATAACCGATTTTTTAGGCTTAACTCTTATCGATCTTCAACTGCATCTCTGCTCATATTACCATTACAATCCATCCTCGGACGTGGCGACGTGGCTTTCCGAATATGGGTAAAGAGCTCAAGCTGTCCTAAACTTCCCCGCACGAAACGGCGTATTAAACGTACGGCGTGCCCTGACTTAAAAATGCCGATCTAATCTGATTTGGATTTTACAGTAAATTTTTTTTTTTTTTTTTCAACTGCTTCATTACGGGTTCTTTATTATGAGACCCCTTGTGAACATACGCCCCAAGTCTCCTCAATCGGCCATCAAGAGACCATCATAAAAAAACCCTCCAATCAAGGGCATTGAATACTATAGCAAACGCGGTAAAAAGTTATGTTCGAGTTTTAGAATGGCTTATATATATATAAAAACGACGCGGTAAAAAGTTATGTCCGAGTTTTAGAATGGCTTATATATATATAAAAACGATGAGCGAACACTATCTTTTACTTAACACTCACCAAATATTATGCGTCAACTAAATACAATGAACGAAACCAACCTGCCCCTAAACAATAAATACATGATCACAACTACTCTGTTCGCAGTAATAGGTGGGCTTTTATTCGGATATGACCAAGGTATTGTAAGCTTCATTTCCTCTGAATGTGAAAATTTCGCATACCATTTTCCAAAAATATATACCGATGCAACTTTCAAGGGATGGTGGGTATCAGCTTTTTTACTAGCCGCATGGGCAGGGTCATTAGTCAATAGTATAATCAGTGAGAAATACAGTCGAAAATATTCGATTATGGCGGCATGTGTTGTATTTAATCTAGGCTGTATCTTTCAAACATGGGCTTCAAATTATGTCATGATGTTTGCGGGACGGATTATATCTGGGATTGCGGTGGGTGCATTGACAATGATTGTGCCTTGTTATATTGCGGAGATCGCACCAGCCGGTAGTAGAGGTGGGTTGGTGGTTCTACAGCAGTTGGCAATTACACTAGGAATCTTATTATCATATTGGATTGATTTCGGGGCCCATTTTATTGGTGGTGCTAGATGTGATCCTAATACCCCACTATCAGGGGGAACCAAAGACCAACCAAAGTTCGATCCGTTAAAGGATGCTCCTAATGGATGCACAGGACAAAGTTCTGCTAGTTGGAGATTACCATTGGCTTTACAGATTTTGCCAGCATTGGTATTAAATGTGGCGATGATTTGGCTACCGTTCAGTCCTAGGTGGTTGGCGTCCAAAAATCGGTATACCGAAGCACGGAATGTGTTAATGAAGTTGAGAAATGCTTCTGAATATGAGCAAATCGATGAAGAGTTGGTGTATATCAAGGCAGAAATTTTATACGAACAGTCATTGGTACCACAAGATTTGAAACAAGCAGGAGAAGTAAAACGTTTTTTTAACGGGTATTGGAAGATATTAACCCATTATCCAAGTTTTAAGCACGTGTTTATTGGATCAAGTGTAATGTTTTTCCAACAATTCATGGGTTGCAATGCAATGATTTATTACTGTCCGGTCATTTTCGGTCAGTTAGGTTTAAAAGGTAGTACAACATCATTATTAGCATCTGGGGTATATTCAATCGTCAACTTTTTATCAACGATCCCAGCAGTATTTTTAATCGATAGAATTGGAAGAAAAAAATTACTAACAGCGGGAGCTATTGGTACATTTATCAGCTTAATAATTGTTGGGTCTATAATCCAAAAATATGGTGACCAACTAACAAACCATCAAGCAGCAGGGTGGGTATGTGTTGCATTTATTTATTTCTATGATATCAATTTTTCCTACTCTTTTGCACCAATTGGGTGGGTTTTACCGTCCGAAATTTTCTCAATGGGGATCAGAACCAATGCAATTGCGATAACCACCAGCTGTACATGGATATGCAACTTTGCAATTGGGTTAATGACCCCAACAATGATTGAAAATATTGGTGCCGGCACATATTTTTTCTTTGCGGCGTTTTGCCTACTTGCCTTAGTGTTTGTGGTGTTCGTGGTCCCAGAAACAAAGGGCAAAACTTTGGAAGAGATGGATGAAGTTTTTGGTGATACTGTTGAGAGTCAAGGGAAAGATGCGATAGTAAATAAAGCTACTACTGAACATCATGAGCTGGAACACCGGGATGAAGAATTCATCTAATTTGATGCGTGGGGCAAAGTTCAAAAAAAAAAAAAAGAAAAAAAAATTAAGGTGGGGAATCTCGGCGATGTGTACAATAATGGGTAAAATCGCCGTGAAAAGTGTAATCTTTTTGTCTGCGTAAATTCCAGTCTGCGCTGAAAATTTGAGATACCCCCAAATTTCCCGCCACTTGGAAAAAAAAACAACCTTAAATCGTTCTATGGGGTTATAGGAGTGATTCAGTAGTAAGCATTATATGACAAACCTGCTTATGGCTAAATATCCCGCCCCCACGACTTGTTTTACCATTCCGAACTTTGCCATGTTTCAAATGCTGGTGAATATCGCCGGTGGGGTGTTCCACATGTGCACTAACTTCCCTCTGTCTCCTTGACGTTTTTTGGCTCCAGTTTCCAAGTGTTATCGGTAAATATAGAATACTTTAGCACAGCTTTGGTTGATAATATTATAATAAGCTGCAAACTTCAACTAAGAGCCAAACTATCGTACACACGTAGCCAATGTCAACGAAATTTTCAAAACGAGTCCATTTTTTTTTAACCTTTGATGAATAATAACAACCGTTCTATGTAGGTGCACAAAAACTTTAAAAATGATACTTTTAAGCACGAAACTGTTTCTGTTCAAAATAGCTTTTTGTCATCAACAGCCTTTGTTAATATTTACATGCATGTGGATCCACGTAAAGTATCGATATACAAGTCTAATCACAAATTAAATCAGCATTCATGCTGTCCATATATATATATATATATTTTTTTTTTTTTTTTGAATTCGAGGTGCCCAGGAATCGCCGCACCAACCACCGTTAATCAATAAACCATTGTTGGTATGTCAAACCCAGCAGGTAAGTTAATAGACCTATCGATCCGATCTAGCCCTTGCGCCTTAATCCTAAACCCACGTGCATTAAATTCTCATTTAACTTAAATAAGTCGTCCAAAAGTCTTTGGTTTGGTATACAACATGCGGCGCAATATCCCCATGCTGACACGCTAAGCAACAGAAGACGGTGTTTCCACAAAAATATATATCTATCACTGACAGGTCTTTGGAAAGCTGAATTAGCAGAGAGGTTTCGAATAATGTGCGTAATAAAAGCGTTTCTAAATGCACCAGAAATTAATGTTCGGCCATTAAATATATATTGGTGCTAACTTTAACCTAAATCTTACCGTGCAAAACGAAGTTCGAAAGTAGAGTTGAGCTGTAATAATAAGTGCTAACAGATAATTTGTGTGCACTATATCATTAGCAGGTGTTTTTTGTAATCACCGGACGTGCATATTAAAGCGCAGCTGTGTATCTTATTCATGAACTTTACGCATAATGGATTCATATAAAAATCAGGTATATAATATACAAAAAATCAAGCAATATAATCTCCCATGTACGCAATTTAAGCCGGCCATAAGAAGTAAGAAACATATCAAGAGCAGATAATGAACTTGTAGGGCAAAAGATAAAGCTGTTAATTCGGTACGGATCGAGCTCTATCAATTGTTAGAAAAATCACCAAAGCACCAAAACCTTAAACTTATTTTTCCAGCTACATTAGATATTTCAAGTTTTTTTTTTTTTTTTTCTTTCTGCTTCTTTGAATTCGACTACATATGTTGACATATCGCAGTATCATTACAATATAAATTGAAAGGGGATACATGTCAATTGCGCTGTAAATGCAGTGACTTTTTTTTCATGCTTAAAAAATTAGGTTTAGAAAATTCTAAAATGCCAACCAAGGATAATATTATAGTAATTATTTTAATAGGATTAATATACTATTCAATTCGTACATTCACACAGGTTCCAACAAAGCTGTTAGAATATAAAGAGGATGATAATTCTTTTATATTTTATAAAACTCCAACCATAGCATGGAAAAAACTACTAAACTACTTCAACAAGGCAGGCTAGCCAATGACGAGGTTGCTTTGGTACTACGAGAACTAAGCCGGTGTATTAAAAAGAAAGACAATATTGCTCGAGAAACTGGATACAAATTTACAAAGGCGAGTTCGCACCGACCGGTTAAATTAGCGGCAGAAAATCATCGATTCGATCAAGAATTGTACGAAATGTGGGAAAATAATGAATTAAAATTACCAGAAATTGATTGGCAAAAAGACCGTATGCCAGTTATGAGTGAACAAGGAGGTAGTAAACGATTAGCTGATCGAACAGAGGCAATGGCACGAGTATTTAAAGTGAAAAAAAAAGTACAACCCGAAAACTACATGTATCTTTGTCATTTTATGCCGAGTTATGTTAAATTGATTCAATCTGTTGAATGCGTTATTAGGGCCGAAAGGAGATTAAAAGGCGGGCTAAACGTTTTGAGCAGAAATGAATTTGCAGAATTGGAGACTTTAAACTATGCGTTGAAAATCTGTAATAGATGCTTGAACCCATCACCAAGTGACCCAAGACCAGCAATACGTCAGGCTAATTTAAATAGACTTATTATTACAAAACGATTGAAAGAGTTGAAAAAAAAACAGGGTAATATATCTAATAACTAGTTTTATATAAGTTATGCGTCTTCTAAAATAGTAAAGTTGGTGCCACCAGTAGATGGAACTTGTAACCAATTCTTTTCATCATATTCACAAACACCGTCAATGACATGGAAAGTATATGCATATCGTGATTTATCACTAGTATTAGTATTAGATCGATGTAAAACAGTGTTGTGAATCAAAACCAAACTGCCAGCTGGGCAATCAACTAGCTTGAAATCGGATTTCGGAGGATCTTCAAAATGTTCATCACCAGTTTCCAAAAATTCAGTGCCGTCGCCGTTTGTTTTTCTAACAAATCTTTTAGGAACACCATAAGTTTTATGAGATCCTGGAACAAATTCCAAGCACCCATTGCTAGATGTACAATCTTGCAAAGCGTACCAAAACCCAACTGCTGATTGTGGTTTGGTATACAAAAAGGTTGCATCTTGGTGGGTTGGTACTTCTCCACCAATTTCTGGTTGTTTACAGATCAACATTGATTGTAAAATTCTTGGATCGTTGAACCCTAATGATGAAGCGATATCTTTATTCCGTTGTGTCATGGAGATTTTTTTAAATTCCGGATCCAAAACGTGTAAAGCATGTCCGACCTTGTTGATAGCCTTATTTTTTGGTTTGGTTAAATTACCTTGTTTGTCAAATGCTGCTTCTTCAAAGAAATAGTGAACTTTATCACCGCTTTCTAAAAAATACTTATCACCAATGTGTTTTTCGGATCCATCGCCATCTTCACCGGTGGTGAATCTGGTCATTGGATGGCCTTCCAAATCGAATGATTCTAATAGATGGGTGGATTGATTGAATACTGCTTTGACTTGCTCTGGTGTCAATTCTTTTGGCAAGACCATGCACCCGTCTCGTTCGAATTGAGCCACTTGTTCAGGGGTTAGACCAACCATATCTAGCTTTTTAATTGAGGATTTTTAGATTTTAATTGTAAAGGTCGCTGTTTAACCTTTTCACTCGGTTTTTTTTTTTTTTTTTTTTTTTTTAATTGCGAAGTCTGGCGTCTATTTGTAACCTAGAAAAGTATAAAAAGTGGAGATTTATCTCATTAAATAAAGATTATAAAAGGGTAATAAATTGGTTAACGACGTGGGATGTCTTTTATAGTGCGGGGAAGAAAAAAAAAACAAAAAGTGGTGACTTCTCCGCACCAAGCGTTTTGGCGTTTAAGTTTGCACTTAAACTTTTAGCTTGAAAAATTGAGATTACAGCCGCATCGTTAAGCTTTTTTGAAGTGTGAATTTTTGGACTTTTTTTTTATTTTAGCTTTTATCAAAGATAAACGACAGAAATGAAATTACGCAATAAAATAAAGTTTGATTAATGAAGATGAACAGATTCGAGTATATAAATATTTGGATCTGATCTTGGAATAGATTTGATCTATATTGATCTCGTTAATCTAACAACTCTTGACAAAAAAACCAAACTTACTGCAAGATTTATAGTTATGGTGAAACTTTACAGCGTTTTATGTATAGCCGCTACCTTAGGGATATGTTTTGCCCAAGTTGAAAACACTTTTTACGGCAAATCCAACGGCCCAGTTTACGAACTTATTGATTCATACAATTTCAAGATTAAGGTGGCCGATCCCCAAAACGTATCAGTGGTCCAGTTCTACGCACACTGGTGTCCCCACAGTAAACAGATGCGTCCAGAGTATGTACAAGTAGCTACACAATTGGCCAACCAAGATGTATGGTTTTATGGAATGGATTGTGGGAATTATTATCCATATTATCAAATGTGTAACCGATTTAATATTGATGAGTACCCAGATGTTTTTATTCTAGTCCCACCAAATGTTTACGAATATTTATCAAATAAACAAGGGTTTCAAAGAGATAATAAGTGGGGCAGTGATAAGATGGTTTTGAAGTATACTGATGCTCCGGATACGCAACATTTGAAAAAAGCATTGATGCCTATCAAACAAGCGGCCCTAACTGCCAGAAGAAACTTTGATTTCTAATCAATTAGATCGAGCGCAGCAGTAGCGATCGACGTTAAAGATATCGTTTATGGGGTTTTATATACATGTAGATTTAGATTAGATATATAAATTGTAATAGAAGTAATTTAAACAAATTGAAATATCGGAGGCCCGACAATTTTTGGTCCTCCCCACCGGCGCTTGTAATATACGCACGCAAATCATCCGGGCCCCAAAAATTTAAAATTTTTTTTACTAAAAAAAACTAACGACAATAAATGTTTATAAACAGGCGCTTATCGCAACAACCCAATAGGTTGGCCAACAAATATTTTATACGATACAAATCAACATTAGATAAACTGAAAAATGCAACACGACGGCAGAATGAAAAATTGACCAAAGCTCAAGCCGAAATAAGACTGTCGGGAGGTCGAGATTATGGGGTGACTCCAAGCACATATTCCCACTCCGCTGTTGATAATAAAGAAATTTTCGAATCAATTCGTTTAGTTAGCGCTAAAAAGCTATCGCGTAAGTCAGAACGACCTAAGCGAGCCAAAATGACGGCCAAAGATTTTATGGATGATTCGTTGTATAATCCGAGCTATGGTTATTTTTCAAAAGAAGTTGATATTTTCACCCCATCACAACCATTTGATTATTCTCATATTAGAAATCAGGATGATTTCATGTATAAATGGACGGAAGAATACCAAAAATATGGCCAAGACGATGAAACGTTTGATTTGCATAAACCACGAACCTCACGACAAATCTGGCATACCCCGACTGAATTATTTAAACCTCATTACGGTCAAGCATTAGCACGATATTTATTAGTAAACTATTTACTTTCGTTATATCCAGAAAAAGATTTGGTTATTTATGAAATGGGGGGTGGTAATGGTACATTAATGCTGAATATCATGGATTATATTCGAGATACACGACCCGAAGTTTATGAACGAACTCGATATAATATCATTGAAATCAGTGGGAATTTAGCCACAAAACAAGAATCCAATTTAAAAAAGCAAGCGCGTGAAAAGGGTCATGGGCAAAAAGTTGAAATTATTAATAAAAGTATCTTTGAATGGGAGAAAGTTGTACCCGAACCTTGTTTCTTTATTGCATTAGAAGTTTTTGATAATTTTGCTCATGATGTTGTAAGATATGATAATGAAACATTGACTCCGTATCAAGGGTATGTGGTTGTAGATGAAGCAGGTGAAATGTCTGAAGTTTATTCGCCCGATTTGGACCCATGGGCTAAAAAGTTTTTACAATTACGAGAACAAATTACTGATTATACACCAAGTTGGGAATTGGGGTTCCATCCTTTAGCACAACCAGCATCATTACGAAGATTAAAGAATATAATGTGGCCGTTTAGAGGCAATTTTTCTGATCCTGAATATATCCCTACAAGGTATCTGGAATTTTTACATGTTTTGAAAAATAAATTCCCAGAACATCGGTTGTTGACATCTGATTTTACACATTTAGATTCAACTATTTCTGGATACAACAGTCCAGTTGTTCAAACTGTGCTGAATAAAGAAATGATCCCAGTCGATACTTTTATGGTCTTGCAAGGGTTTTTTGATATTTTATTTCCAACAGATTTTGACTTGGCGGCACAGTTATACCGCAAAGTGACAAAGAAAGAAATTTCTACCTGTAGCCATCAAGAGTTTATGGAAAAGTTTGCAGAATTAGATCATACCGCTACAAAGACGGGGGAGAACCCGTTATTATCGTTTTATCGAAATGCTGCTTTCATGCATAGTTAAGTTATATTATATTATATTGTAAATAGTCCGCGAACATGAAATAATAATTTTTTTTTTTTTTTTTTTTTTTTCCTACCACAAACATATTTTTCACCAAACATGTTGGAGCATAAACTGTATGTAATCTTGCAAGCTGGCGAAAACTAACCCTATAACTAGACAAATCAAAATTCCATTTGATACTGAAAGACAGGCGTCAATAGCCATGCAAAGTCTGAACCCCGATCCAGAGTTGAAAGCAGATCAGTTCAGTAAAATCATCACACAACAGAAGACACAACTAATAGTTGACTTTGCAGCAACCACAGACCGAACATTGCGAGTTGGTGTCAACAGTTTTATGGATTCCATCAATCTGGTTGTAGAATGCTTGGATGAATTGGATCCACAAACTACTGAGCTTTAACTATTTATATGTAGAAATAAATTAAACTTTTTTTTTTGATCTAATCTTTTTGTTACGCTTGGTCAACAAAAGAGACGCTCCCAAATTTTTTTATGCGCTGGTCCCAATTTTTTTGTTTGCACTTGTAATCCAAACGAATTGAAAAAAAAAAAAAAAAAAAAAGAATCCCGCGCCTGGCAAGTGTAACCGCGCTAGGAGTACAACTAGTGGGGTGTTATCGACATATACATTTTTTTAAATAAAAAAAAAAAACAAAAAAACCAGACCACAGATTACAATCAGTCCAGTCGCTAGACAATTTTGATTATCAACACATTGGGTATATAAACGTAGGGCAAACGGGGGGAATGTATCGAAAGGCACGACCCAATTCACGTCCTCAGACTAACAGGCAAACACGACGCAAAAATTCGGGATCAAATCGTGATGTTGGTGTAGACCCCGATTTTGATAGAGGACAAGATGCCAATTGTAGGGTACTATTCAATTACAGAGCAGACACTTTAGGAGAAGGGCTTGAGATGACAAAGGGGTCTAATAAAAAAAAAACCGGAAACACCACTATAAATGATAAAGATAACAGTACTAATAATAATAATAAGAACAATAATAATAATAATAATGATGAACCAGTTCAAATTAATGATATAACTGCTTTGTTGAAGGAAATGCAGTCTTTATATTCTGAGATTACAAAATTGGAAAGCCAGTGTCAAAAAGATTACGAGCAGTTGAAAAATCAAGAATTTGATGAATTTCAGTGGAAATATATTTATCGACATCATGAAAAATTGATGGAAAAATATTTTGATTTCATTGTTTTGGCACATCACCAAGCTGGTAATTCAGTGGTCACGAATTTGGTGGAAAAATATAAAATTCCTCTACGACTATGGAATAAAGGGTTGTTTAAATTTTTGGATACTCTTCGACATCATCTACCAAAATCTCATGATATGATGACCAATTTTATTGCAATCAGTCATAATTTATTAACAGTACTAGCGGAACATCCATATGATCCAAGAAACATGTTTATGGAAGCATTGGGGGAGTTAACTCGATTACGAATTCAAAATTTCGAAAAACTGCATTTGATCAGTAAACCGGCACAATTTTGGTACAATAAAGTGTTTTGTAAAACCCCCGGATTAGGAAGAATTCATCACCATTCTGCATCGGTTTCGTTATCTTCTGTAGACTCGTTGTTTTATTTTTGCAAAAGTTTGGATGCAGCGGTACCATTTGAACCTGCAAAAACTACTCTAAGCACATTATTTGCAAGTATTACAGATTATAACGAATCAGCTGAGGGGGCATTTGTAAAATTACATCAAATTATATAT
Organism: Blastobotrys arbuscula; assembly: GCA_030564365.1. NCBI lineage: Eukaryota > Fungi > Ascomycota > Dipodascomycetes > Dipodascales > Trichomonascaceae > Blastobotrys > Blastobotrys arbuscula. The sequence continues at coordinate 93,626 of JAJLUN010000011.1, read as the reverse complement.
GAAAAAAATTTGGGTAATTATTGTGATAATAAACTAGAATATACACAATCCGACCTTGATCGATGGTTTTCAATAATACAGAAAAAATTAAAAAGTGAACGGGAAGTATATACAAGAAGTACAGTTTTTGCAATAACCAACATTCAATCATTAATGGGATATGGAGATCCTCAAAATGAAATCAGCGGTAGAATAAAAAAAATTGAACATTATAATAACGGTATAGATGAACTTGCTTTAAGGCTAAGTACCAAAATGCTGGAATGGTTTTTGGAAGATTGGATAGATGAAATGTTACCTCATTTAATGGTTTGGGTTTATTTTTTTATAACAATGGATCAATGTGGGTATGACTACTATAATGAATTGGAACTACCTTACAAATTAATTGTCAGAGTTTTGAACCAATGCTTGGAATTAACCTATCAACAATTGGAAACTGATTTAAAAGACGACTTCAAAGGGGAGCTATCAGAGGTTATCGGCAGATGGAAAAAAGTACCTAATAAACGGTATGATTTATTATTAAATATTGGTACCAAACTTGGTATTAGTGGCAAAGTTCCAACAATGAAGGAACGAATATATCCTGAAGAAGTGGAATTATTAGGCTTTTCCTGGCCAATGACTGATTCGGTTGTTGAACGACAAAGAATCAAAGATTTGGAAATGTCGATTTTGGATGAGTCAGTTCCTGGATTCTCACATGACGTTTATTTACCCGATTATAGACCGGTTAGGATTGTAGAATTGGCGTTAAACTTGCTTCGTGAGGATGGTTGGTTAAAGTTAGGAAAAGCTGGGTTTTATTTGGCCGATGAGCCAATTAGTGTTGATACCGATGATGATGATGATGATGATGATGATGATGATGATGATGATGATGATGATGATTCAGGGTCCAATACTGAATCACTTGACTTGGCAAATGTTTTGTCAAATGCCACAGTACATGATGATGATAATACAAATTTTGTAAATTATGATGAAAATGATGCTGATGATGAAGAAGATGAAGAAGAGGAGGAGGAGGAATATGATTATAATTATGACTATGTGGTATTTGATACATCTAAATGGTTAAAAGACTTGGAAGAGATTAAAAAATCCAATACTAAAATTGCATTATCAGAACCACAATTAATTGATTTATATTCCAAAGTCTCTAAAGATTCAAACGCACAAAGGGCAACGATGTTTATTGTTCAAAGCATGGATGAGGGGAGGATTGGTTATTATACTAAGAATGGTGAAAAAAGGTTTTCAGTTGACCCGGAAAGTATCCTTAATGGTAATAAAGATGGAGGAGAATCAGTTTTGGAATTTGTCAAAATGCTGCAAAAGATTCATAAAGTGCGGTTTGTTAGTTGAAAAAGTCAGGAGAAAATCGCCGATGTTGCATCACTGACTCACAGTCATAATACTGATATTAAAAAAAAATATATATATAAATATCGACAATTATTCTCATTTACTTTTATTGTTATTTAATATTTAGTACAATGGAATTAACTGTTTGTAAAGATATTATTTTGACAAATTTTAACCTTGAAACTGATTTACCAGTTGTGGTTAAAAACATGAACAATCCAACAATCACACAAACATTATTGGGCCCACCCCATGTACCATATACAGATAAAGATGGGGTAGAATTTATTATTCGTGCATTAGAGGAGAATAAAGCATTTGTCACTACAATCAAGCATTGGGTAATTAGAAAAAGAGATCGAACATTTATTGGTGCAATAGATTTGAGACCTAATGATGATTTAACTTTTGCAAGTTTTGGATTTTATCTAATGCCAGAGTATTGGAATAACGGTATTTTAACCAAAGTTTTAAATGTACTGCTGCATGAAGTAGGTGTTGGTATTTTGGGAATAAAAAACTTTGGTGGGGAATCTTTTGTAGGTAATACGGCAAGCCGTTGTGTATTTGAAAAGAATGGATTTAAACTTACTCGAATTGATGAAAATTCAGTTGTTAAGAAGGATACTGGTGAAGTAAAAAGTGAATGGGTGTTTGAGTTTATTGTCGAATAATTGAAATGAAATATTGCACGTGCTGTGTGTAGTAAGTAGTAAATTTCAAAAATTTTTTTTTTTTTTTTTTCACCTTTCGGCAATCGGTGTGGGTCAAATCCCGATTTCGAGCCCCAAGGGTGTACATATGTTTTACAGACTTTTTTTTTTTTATATATTTTTAATATTTTTCTAAGCAGGAAACTTTTTTTTATTTTAATGCATAAAGAAAACATCACTCAAAAATAAAAATCACAAATATGAGTGAAAAAGAGACATTGTTGAGCACAACAATAGCTGGTGTCGCTGCAGCTTCATTAAGTTCATTTGTCACATATCCATTAGAATACATCAAGACTAGGCATCAACTTTTTTATAACGTCAACAATGCCACATTCATCTTACCCGCTCCTTCGAAATTGTACTTCACCGGTTGCTCAGCACTAGTTGCAGGTAATGCAACAAAGGCATTAGTCAGATACAGCGTTTACAACCAAGCTACCAAATTCATGATGGATAATGATGGAACTACGAGTGCACCACAGATTGTAGTTGCCGGGATGATGACAGGGTGTATTGAAAGTTTGATTGTAGTACCATTTGAAAGTATCAAAACAACCATGATTGATAGATCTATTGACGAAGCATCAAAGGTTAAGCAGTACAAAACAAATATACCACCTCCTCCTTCAATACAACATACATCCTCTCAAATGCCAATTGATGGGAAAAAAACCATTCGACCACCAGCACCTCCAAAAACATTCCAAGAATTTTCGTTCCCAGTAAATAAAGACGTTCATGGGTTATTTCAAAATGTCAAAGATATGTATAACACTCGAGGGGTTCGTTCATACATCCAAGGATTTGGTCCAACCATGATCCGACAAATGTCCAATTCAATGGTTAAATTCACAAGTTATAATTTTTTGAAACAATTAGTATCATCGAATAAGCGTCCAAATGAACCACTATCTCCAACTGTTTCCATGGGGCTGGGGTTTGTAGCTGGTGCAATTCAAGTTTTGACAACTCAACCTATTGATGTTGTCAAAACCCGAATGCAAAGTATCAATGGGCTGCCAACTTTTAGATCCAGTTTAATCTGTGGATACAGACTGTTTGTGGAAGAAGGGATTAGTAAACTATGGTTGGGTACTTTACCACGATTAATCAAAGTTTCTTTTAGTGGAGGGATATTTTTCACCATTTATGAGGGTACTAACAAACTAATTCTATACGGAATGAAAGAGAACCCATTTGCTCCGTAATAGTATTCATAATAATAATAATAAACAATAATTAAATACACAATTTTTTTTATTTATTTTTCTTTAATACCAATTTTCGGTATTCTTTAATAAACATTTCTTTTCCCCACTAACAATTGAACCAATGTTATAAACTTTTTCACCAGCTTCAGTCAATAGCTTTGTAACATTATCAACATTTTCACTCTTAACAACAACAACCATACCAATACCCATATTTAAAGTCTTGGCCATATCATCAACCGGAACTTTACCATTTTTCCCCATCCAACTGAAAACTCTGGGTAACTTCCATTTGGTGACATCAATTTCACAATTCAACCCATCTGGTAAAATCCGTGGAACATTTTCAACCAACCCACCACCAGTAATATGAGCCATTGCTTGGACCAACCCTTGTTTAATAACTGGTAATAATTGTTTGACGTAGATTCGGGTTGGGGTTAATAAACTTGCACCAACAGTATTTGTAGAATCCCATGGTGCTTGTGAATTATAAGTCAAATCGTTAAATTCAACAATCTTTCGAACTAGTGAGAACCCGTTGGAATGAACACCATCTGATGCCAGCCCCAAAACAACATCACCTTCACTAACTTGCAGTGGTAACATGGCACCTCGTTCAACTGCACCAATACAAGTACCATTTACATCGTAATCACTACCATCATACAACCCTGGCATTTCGGCGGTTTCACCACCAATCAACGCACAACCTGCTCTGATACAACCTTGGGCCAACCCTTCTATGAAATCGGTAGCAGTTGATAGATTCAATTTGCCTGATGCATAATAATCCAAAAAGAACAATGGCTCGGCACCTTGAACAATCAAATCATTAACATTCATACCAACCAAATCGATCCCAACAGTGTTATGCATATTCATGGCTTGAGCAATCATTAACTTGGTACCAACACCATCAGTAGCACCAACCAACAATGGATCATTAAACCCACATGCTTTCAAATCGAAGATCCCCCCGAACCCACCAATTTCGGCATCTGCACCAACACGTCGAGTAGATCGAACACTTTTTTTAATTTTTTCAACAAATTTGTTACCATTATCAACTGAAACCCCAGCAGATTCATATGTAATCCCAACTTCTTGTTCTTCTTCATCTCTAAAAGCTCGATGAGCAATATCACTTCGATTATACTTATCTTGGAATTTAACAGCTTTAACACCATTATAAGCCAAATCAACTGCATCTCTCAGAGTACCGGCCTTTGCAGTTACTGCAATAACTCGGCCACCACTGGTGACCAATTTCCCATCTTTCATACTCGTACCAGCATGGAAAACAAAGGTATCATTACCGATTTCACCAACTGTAATTTCATCACCTTTGTTATAAGCATTTGGATATCCACCAGCAGACATCACAATAGTAGCTGCAAAATCACTAGATACTTTGAAATCAATAGAATCCAATCGATGTTCCGCACATGCAAGCATTACTTCAAACAAATCAGTTTTCAACAATGGCAAAAGAGTTTGAGTTTCTGGGTCACCAAATCGAACATTATATTCCAAAACTTTTGGCCCAGTTCTGGTAACCATGATGCCAGTAAACAACATACCAACCATTGGGAACCCATCTTTTCTCATCCCAGCAATTGTAGGTTTCAGAATAGTTTCTCGAATCTCTTCTAATAATTGTGGAGTAGCAATTGGAGCTGGAGCATATGAACCCATGCCACCAGTATTCAATCCTGTATCACCATCGCCAACTCGTTTATGATCTTGAGCTGGTGGTAAATCCATAGCAGTATACCCATCACTGAATGTCAAAATTGACAATTCATCACCTTCTAAACATTCTTCAATAACAACTTCATCCCCGGCTTCCCCAAATGCTCGATGTTGCATAACTTGTTCCAATGCTTCAATAGCTTCTTCCTTATTATTTGGCATCAAAACGCCTTTACCAGCCGCCAACCCACTAGCCTTGATAACAACTTTATGATTGATAGAATCCAAGTATTTTACCGCATCATCATAATTCTTAAAGTTACCAAATCGTGCAGTTGGAATATCATGTTTGGCCATGAAGTCTTTACTGAATGTCTTGGATCCTTCCATTTTGGCCGCAGTTGCCGACGGTCCAAACACTGGGATGCCGGCTTTTCTGAATGGAGTTTCAATACCTTCGACTAGAGGCTGTTCTGGTCCTGGAATTACCAAATTGACCCCATTGTCAACTGCAAATTGCACTAATTTTTTGAATTCTTTTTCTGATGATCCAATTGCAACATTTTCCGCCTTGTCCACTAACACTGTACCACCATTCCCTGGTGCAACGTAGATTTTCTTCACTCGTGGCGATTGGCTAAGTTTCCATGCCAGTGCATGTTCTCTTCCTCCGTTACCAATTATTAGAACCTTCATGTTAAAAAAAAATTAATTAAAACTAGAGCTTATCAATTTATTGTTTGATGACTGAAAAGAAAATGAAAAAATTGGAACAATTTTTGGCGGTTGTGAAAGGGAAAAAATTTGCGCGGCTTGAAAATTGTAACTGTACTGGAAACTTTCTCGTGATAAGCTGGCTGTACCAACTCAAGCTGTAGAGATCTTTGGGAATTATAGTTTACAGCCAACGAGTTAACCAGGGCTAAGTCGGGTTTCTGTCATCCGATGTAAAATTTACAGAAAAGAATAAAATTTAAAAAAACGCCGCATCAAACGCGGCTCTGTTCACATAAGATCTCAAACTACAATAGTTAAAACAAAAAAAAGTTTAGATAAAAAAAATGTAGAGCTTTGTTAAAAAAATAAATAAATATATAAAAAAAAAAAAAACAAAGCGCTCTAAAAAAAACAGACCAAAAACTTTCAAAAGACCTTTCTATACTTTCAGCCTTCACCGCGTTCATAATAAACATAATAAACGTAATAAACATAATAAATAGACAATACCCCTCTTCCTCTCTCTCTATTGCCCGTCGTAAATAATAAAAATTCAAAAACATATTCATAACTTAATTTTTTTTTTTTTTCTTTTTCTTTTTTCCCTTTTTGATAATTATAATAAAATTTCCAAAAATAAACATGTTCGTTAAAAAAATAAATAGGTTCATCAATTCATAAAACCACTTCCTTTAATAATTATTGTTGTCGTGGTTGTTGTTGTTGTTGTTGTTGGTAAAATTGTTGGTATTGCTGCTGGAATCGTTGATAGTCTTGTGGAGACATTGGTTGTTGCTGATAATGCATAGCTTGTGCTTGAGCTGGAGGTGCTTGTGGCATGATTTGAGTTGGTTGTTGCATTGGTGGCATCTGTTGCATTGGTTGCTGATGCTGATGTTGTTGTTGTGGTTGGCCATTGTGTTGATTATTGTATTGATTATTGTGATTATTATAATGACGATGGCCATGATTTCGACCAACTCTATTAGTGGTTTGTGGTAATTCGGCAATTGGGAATGGCCGTGGAATAGATGAAGCAGATTCAGCAACATACAAAGCCTTATCAATATTCTTTGGAATTGGTTTGATTTCAGTACCCAATTCTTGTTCAATCTTGTATAAATTAAATCGATCATTCCAGTTAATCAAGTTAATAGCCAACCCCAAATGACCAAATCGACCAGACCGACCGATTCGATGCAAATATGTTTCTGCATTCTTTGGGAAATCAAAGTTGATAACAACATTCACTGCTTGAATGTCAATACCTCGAGTTAACAAATCGGAACAAACCAGATTTCGGCAATTACCGTTTCTAAATTCGTGGAACACTTTGTTTCGATGTGATTGTAACATTTTAGCATGTGAATAATAGCATGAATAGCCCAATTCCGTAATTTTTCGAGCCAATAATTCAACACGGTTTGTACTATTACAAAAGATAATGGATTGATTAATGGATAATTTTGAAAATAAAGTATTCAAACAGTGTAGTTTTTGCTTTTCTTCCACAAATGCATAGTATTGTGTGATACCCCTTAGCGTCAATTCATCCATTAAATTGATTTCATAAGGTCGATTTAAATGTTTATCCATAAAACTTTTGACTATCAATGGGAAAGTAGCACTAAATAATAGAATTTGTCGATCAGACGGGAAATGTGCCAACAACTGTTCAACAATAACTGTAAATTCAGGACTTAATAATTTATCGGCTTCATCCATAACAAACATTGGGCATTCTGAAAAGTCCACAACATTCTTACCTGCCAAATCCAACACTCGGCCTGGAGTACCAACCAACACGTGAACGGTATCTTGTAATCTAATAATATCATCTTTTAAGGTAGTACCACCAGTGGTAACCATAACGTTAACGCCCAAATGTTTACCTAAAGTCTTACAAACCTGTGATGTTTGTAACGCCAATTCTCGTGTAGGAACCAAAATTAATCCTTGGATTTTTTCAATTTTTGGATTAATTTGTTGTAATGCTGGAATGACAAAGGCTGCGGTTTTACCGGTACCGTTTTTAGCTCGGGCCAAAATGTCTCGACCAGCTAATGCAATTGGAATAGCTTCTTCTTGAATTGGAGATGGTTTTTCAAACCCTGCTTCAAAAATCCCCATTAATAAACTTCTCTTTAAGAAAAAATCTTCAAAACCTGCACCCTTCGTCTTGGTAACGTCTTCTGTCTGTGGTCTAGCATCTTTTTCTGGCAAATTTAGTTGTGATCTCCAGTTATTACTGTTATTTGCGTTCCCACTTGGGGACGCGCTTCCTGAATTGTTTGAGATGTTCATGTTTTCAAGCTGGTTATTTAGTGCGGAAGTCATCTTTTGTTATATATATATATTTGTGTGTGTGTGTGTGTGTGTGTATTAGAGAGATTGAGTTGTGTTATAGAAACGAAATTAATGTGTAGGAGATGTGTATATGAAAGCGCGTAGAGGAGCGTGACAAAAAAACTGTTATAGAGCTTTGATCAATATTTTGTGAAATAATTTAACGCTTGTTTTTTTTTTCTTCTTCTTCTTGTTTGTGAATGATATGAATTGAATGTGTATTCAGAGGGTAATTGATAACTTGAGATATATAAATTGTTGTTATGTTGATTGATTAATTTGATAATAAAAAGTTGTCGTTTGAATTTTTAGTAAAAATTAAAAAAAAAAAAAAGATTTTGTGTGTGTGAGGAAGAAGAAAGAATATTTCCATATCGGTTGGATTTCAAGCAGTAGGTTAAAAAACAAAAAATTTTCTCTTTGAGCAGTTTTAAGGAAAAATATCTTGAGGTTGTCGTGTAAGCTGCTGCTAAAAAATTTCATCCCAGCAGCAGCGAGCCTCCGCAATGAACTCACTTACCATGAAAAAGGTTTTTTTGTCACCTTGTGCTGTTTTAAAGCTTGAAGCCACTTGACTAGTTTTCACTTTTTTTTTTTTTGGCTGTGCAGCTGGGAGGAATGTTCCTGTGCTTGTTAATTAAGCGCTAAACATTTTGTTTCTTTTCGGCTGCTTGCGGATGATTTACAGGAAATCTTTTTTTTTTTTTTTCCGTGGCGGATGTGAGCGCTTAGCTGTTACCCGGACTAGCAGAAATATTCTATAAAAACTGTTATCCACAAGCATAACCGTTTTAATTAGGGGTGTAATCAAAGCTTGTAATAACTTTAGCTTGAGTTTTATTTGTTTCAATATTTCCCTGAATTCCTGCCTGATTTTATTTTCCTGTTTAAAATAATAAACCCAAGAATGGAGACAAATAAGATCAATCATAAAAGCAATGACGATAAAAATATAGCTGAGAAATTGGCAGGTAAAACACTAAAACGAAGAAATTTCAAAAAACTGGCCCTGTCACCGGCTAGCAGTTCAGGATCTAATCAGGTAGGTGGTAGTAATAGTACCACCGGCAGAAATGATATTAATTTTTTAACACCAGAAGCATCTAACAAACAATCATGTAACAACAGTTTTACCCAAAAAAAAAAAAAAGATAATGAACCTATTGAAACGCAATTGGCATCTTTAGATTTAGGAGTTCCTTTCAAATTGGATCTTAGACAGGAAGATTTAGAATTAATAGCAGAACTGGGCCATGGGAATGGTGGTCAAGTTACTAGAGTTTTGCATGTCCCTACCCAAACTGTCATGGCCAAGAAGATCATTCATATTGAAGCTAAGCCAGCAGTAAGGAAACAGATTGTTAGGGAATTACATATTATGCATGATTGTGAAAGTGAGCATATTGTTAGTTATTATGGAGCGTTTGCAAGCGAATCAAATGTTATTATGTGCATGGAATATATGGACTGTGGTAGTTTGGATAGAATAATTAAACTTAGTGGTCCGATAGATGAGGATATTATTGGTAGAATTACGGTGGCAGTGGTGGAAGGGTTGACATATTTGTATAATAATCATCGAATCATTCATAGAGACGTTAAACCATCCAATGTATTGGTAAATTCCAAGGGTGAGATCAAATTGTGTGACTTTGGTGTTTCAGGCGAACTGATCAATTCAATTGCTGACACTTTTGTTGGCACATCCACTTATATGAGTCCTGAACGTATTCAAGGTGCCGCCTATAGTGTTAAATCCGATGTGTGGTCGTTGGGGATTACTGTATTGGAGTTGGCTATAGGGAAATTCCCATGGAACAATAACAACATGGATGCACATCCTGTGGGTATACTAGATTTATTACAGCGAATCGTCAATGAGCCACCACCAGAGTTACCATCTTCAGGAGACTATACACCAGAGTTCAGAACTTTTGTAGCCAAGTGCTTGATGAAAGAATCTGAGCGACCATCACCTCAGCAATTGTTGAAGGATGATTTTTTGGTCAAATCAAAACAAGCAAAAATTTCATTGAAAGATTGGGCTATACAGCTCAAGATCAATTAAATATGTACACTATTAAAACCAAAAAAACATTTATTTAAAACTTCTAATCATTTCTTTCTTCCTTCTCATTCTTTTTGAACGCTACCATATACGCTTCCATACCCCTTGCAATACCAAATAATGCAACCACACCACCTAGTCCTCGAACACTTTTTTGCCATAATGGCGTGGCTGCTTTGGGTAGTGGATTCTCTTTTGTTTCTTTGAACACCGCACCAGTGGCCATGTATGACCCACCAAGAAGCATTACTGCTGATTGAACCATCAGGCAAGGGGCACAGTCAGTTTGACTAACTGGAGACCCTTCAACACTAGGTGGGTTGAAAATTTTGGCAATATTAGAGTTTGAGCTCATTGTTTTTATATATATCGATGTTGGAGTGTAAATGTTTTTTTGAAAATAAAATCTGTGTGTGGTTAAGCAAAACTTAAAAATAATGAGGCAAATTGTTCCGGGGCGGGACATTATTCGGTTGGCACGTGATGGGGGTTAAAAAAAAAAAAAAAAGTTCTTACCGTGGCGGTACAAGAAACAGTCCACTTGGAATTTTCAAATCGCGTTAAAACATTAATTTCGTGAAAATAACAAATACTTAATTAACAAAAAACGCCAAAAAAGATATATATAATTGTACTGCAGCAACGATACTAAAGCAAACATCAACATCAATTTGCAAAACAATAAAGCATTTTTCTGAAAAAAATGGTTAGCGAATTGGAAAAAAAACGTCAGGAAAATATTCGGGCTAATGCAGAGCTATTGAAAAAATTGGAGCTGGAATCTTTAGATACCGGTATCAAACTAGAGAGAAAAAAACGGCCCGCACCTACTTCAAAAAAACCCAAACCAGATAGAAAGAAAAAAGTTAAAGTTGAAGAAGAACAACCAAGAAGAAGATCACGTAGATTGGAAGGTAAACCGTCAGAGTTTTCATTACAGGATTCGGATCGAATCAACCAATATGAATTAGATAATAAGATCAAACAAGAACGAGAAGAACAAGAACGAACGCGCATGGAAGGAGAAAAAAATTTGAAAGATGTTATCAATAAAGGAGATTGGGAGAGTGCTACTAAAATTTTGGCATCGTTTGGTAATTCTAAAATAAGTCAAGGAGATTATTTCGAACAATTATCTAGTTCAGATAAGGATGTAGTGAAGCTAAGAAAAGAATTTGATAATTTGGAATTTGATACACGGTTCCATGATAATGGTGTGAAAATGACTACTGAAAGAATTTTCACTATGGCAGTTCATCCTGATCCTGATAAGAAATTGATCCTTGCTGGGGACAAAATGGGGGAATTAGGAGTATGGGATGCTTCACAAGAAGAAGAGACTTTATATTCATTCAAAATCCATTCGCGAGCGATTAGCAAAATCCAAAGTTCGTTGCAAAGCCCTGAAAAGGTGTACATGAGTTCATATGATGGGTCTATTAGATGTTTAGATTTCAAAAGTGATGAATGTGTTGAGGCATATGTATTTGATTCTGACCCACGGCATCCAATCGGCATATCTGACATGTCGGTAGTATCACCGAACATTATCCATTTTTCAACACTACAAGGTGAAATCGGTATCCATGATATACGAACAGATCATTCAAAAGCACAAATTTTTAGAGCACATGATAAAAAAATCGGTGGCTTTTGTACAAATCCAACAACTCCCCATCGGATAGTCACTGCATCTCTTGACCGTACGATGAAAGTTTGGGATTTACGAAAGATAAGCACTAACGAAGACGATGAAAGCGTTCCCGAGCTGATAGACCAATTTGAATCGCGATTAAGTGTATCGACAGCTGAATTTAACCGGTCTGAGCAAATTGTGTGCAATGGCTATGCAGATCGAATTCATCTATTTGGAAAGGATGCGTATAATACACCTTCTGTAACACTCAAACATAATTGTCAAACAGGTCGATGGGTCACAATCCTAAAAGCGCGGTGGCAACATTCTCCAAAAGATATGGAGAAATTTGCAATTGGCAATATGAATAGATATTTAGATGTTTATGCGTCAGATGGCCAGCAATTGGCGCATTTGACTGGCGATACAATGACAGCTGTGCCTGCGGCAGTTGCCATGCATCCCAGTCAAAACTGGGTCACTGGTGGATCGGCCAGTGGGCGAGTTTATTTATGGCATTAATAACAAATAAAAAATTAAAAAAATAAAAATAAAAAATAAAAAAAATTATTAATAAACTAAAATAAGTCTAACAAGTCGTCTGTATTTGAGGAAGTAGTGTTATTAGTATTTTTGTTGTTGTTGTTTGATTGCGGAGGAGGAGTAGAAGAATTAGGCGTGCTGCCAAAATCGCCCAAATCTAACCCAGCCAGGTCATTCGATACATTTGATACGTTTGTGTTTGATGGTTGGCTTTGTTGAGGAAGTTGGGTTTGCTGTGTTGGTTGAGACGGGATGCTATCAAACATTGACATGATATCGTTAGCTGTACTGTTTTGAACTGGTGGACTAGTAGCCTGAGGTGGAGGAGTAGAAGATGCAAAAAGATCACCCATCTCAGCCAAAGAATTGGATCCATTATTATGGGCCGCCTGTGGTGTGCTACTAGAGGAAACATCAAAGTCCAAATCCAACAAGTTTTCAACATTGACATTACCTTGTCCAGAGGTAGCGCTACCGACGGCATCTTCTTTAGCCAACTGTTCCTGTTCTTCAATAGCACGTTTTTGAACTGCATCGGCGCCAAATCTGCCAGTCCCCATGAAACTAGCAGCTGGTGTATGATAAACGGATGCCAAGGTTGACAACTCAACAATCAATTCATTTAACAATAATGGAGGTAGCATTTCAATTGTGGATTCAATTGGTGGTTTCTCTGCCAGTACTACTTCTTTAGCAACATTAGTATCTGATGATAATAATCGCCAATAAATATAAGCACGATCCCGAATGTCGGCATTATCACTTCTTTTGGTAGCTGTATCCAGTATGTTTTTGATCAAATCTGATGAACTGGATGGATTTTTTATATATAATTTCACACTGGCACTTAACAAACTTAATTGAACCATAGAAGGTTCTTCCAAAAATGTTTCCAAATAACTGTTCAAGATTTCCGCAACATTATCAATTTTTTCTGCATATTCACCAAGAATCCAAATGATGGCTGCTTTTGCTTCTGGCTCATCAATTTCATCCAAATTTTGACACAGTACTGGGATGACACCATCAAACGTTTTGTATCGTCTCAAAATATCTTTTACCGTGGTAACCACTTCTTGAACCACGTAATTGGCTTGTTTATTTTCCAGCAAGTCTAACAACACGTTAACACATTTCTCAGCGGATGATTCAATCTTAATAGCACATTGACCAACAGCCTTAATAGCTCTTCTAACAAAATCAATATCAACTTCCATACTATATTCTTTCAACTCACTCAATAACTGATCAACATTACTTTCATTAGCCAGCTGAACCATAATTTCCAATTTTTCAAATTTCAAATAAGGTGGATCGTTATATTTACAAAAGAAAACCCTCATTTCTCGACTTAAAATTTGTGGGTATTTTTGCAAAATGATTCGAATATTTCTCAGGGCAACATACTGAACTTCTGGTTCACTTGAGATCAAGGTAACCAATGGACTGCTCATTTTTCGTAATAAATTATTTTGGGCCTCTTGACCTTGAATTGAAATATGTTTCAAAACAGCTTTGATTGATGCCAACACCACACTTGGATTGGCGTGTTGAAATTGTGGAACCACCCGTTCACAGATATGTTCCGCGTCTTTGGCGTCTTCTGAATCATATTCACTCAATGCAGTCAAAATAGCAATCCTACCCCATTCTGTACATTCATTTAAAGCTACTAATAATTTATTCAATGTTAATGCGTTGATTCGGAAGCATTTAGTTTCTGGAGCTGAATCTTGAATCTCCGCCAATGCACTAACTGCATTTGCAACAACCATTGGGTTAGCATCATCAACCATTTTTTGCAAATCATTCAGAAATCCTTCTTCAATACATAATTCTGGGTTCAAATCAAACAACTTGGCAACAGAAATCGCCGCAGTTTTTCTCACGTATGGATTCTCATCTTTCATTGTCTGTCGTAAAGGAATATTCATATAATCAACCATTTTATCAACTCTAATACATCCCATGGTTCGCATAGCCAATGCTCTAACCAATGGGTTGGGATCTTCTGTATCTTTAACAAAAGTGTTTACGGCTAAAATGCACAACTCTGGGTGAGATTTCGCATAATTCATCAAATATAAATATACCAGTTTCTTTTGGTCGATATCATGAGTGGCAATATTCTTTAAAACGTCTGGGAATAATGCTGATACATCTTTACCCAAAGTCATTGCTGCGATGGTTCGTTGAATAGCTTCTTTTCGTTCGTAGGCGTATTGTGACACTAGCCCATTTCTCAATTCAAAAGTTTCCCCTTTCCTTGGCGTCTGGAACACTTTTCGTAGCCGGCGTTCAAGGGACAGTTTTGTCGACGACATTTTGTTATTGTTATGGTATATATTTACTGTGGTGTGGTTTTTTTTTTTTTGTTTTTTTTGGTGGTGAAGACACGTTTGATTTGTGTTTGTGATTATTTCTTGGAAAAAAAATTAAAAATTAAAAAAAAAAAGGGGAGCAATTAGTTTCCGAGCTTAGAAAATTAATTTCGCTGGGAGAGGCTAAAAGAAAAATATCGGAGGGCCCCGATTTGTTTTTGTCAGTCAGCCGTCTCGGTTTTTTTATCTTCTAAATATTCCAATTTCAGGGCTTTTGGAAATTATTTTAAGCTATAGTAATAATACCAGAATACAATAAAGAATGATTGATCTGGGGTTGAGCAGGATTTCGATGTTGTTGCAAAGATTGGGCAACCCACATTTAGCTTGGAGAGCGATTCATGTCGCTGGTACAAATGGGAAAGGATCTATATGTGCTTATGTAGCCAGCTGTTTAAACGAAAAATGGAAAACTGGTAGATTCACTTCTCCGCATTTAATAGATAGATGGGATTGTGTGTGGGTAAATGGGTCAACCGTTCGTAAAGATTTATTCTTAAAAGTTGAAAAGTTGGTGAAGCAAGAAAATGAACAAAATAAAATTGGTGCCACTGAGTTTGAAATTGCGACGGCTACTGCATTTGAAATTTTCAGGCAAGAAAAGGTTGATTTTGCAGTGGTTGAAGTTGGATTAGGTGGTCGATTGGATTCTACTAACATTTTACCTAAAGAGAGTGTGTTGGCGACAGTGGTATCAAAAGTTGGCATGGATCATGAGTCGTTTTTGGGGTCTACTTTATCAGCAATTGCAAGAGAAAAAGCTGGGATTATTAAAGAAGGTGTGCCGTGTGTTGTAGATGGGACTAATGAGTCCGAAGTTTTGGAAGCTGTTGAAGCAATTGCGAAAGAGAAAGGGTCAAAGCTAATAAAAGCAGATCCATATAATTTACCGTATAATGTTACAAGCCCATTACAAGGAGGTTATCAGAAAGCGAATTTATCCTGTGCATTGAACGTGTTGAAATTATTAAAAATTGATGATGAAATTGTACAACAAGGTATTCCAAAAGTTTCATGGCCTGGAAGATTACAATGGATTGATTACAACAACAAAAAGTTTTTATTGGATGGTGCACATAATCCGCAATCAGCTATTTTATTACGACAATTTCTAGATACAAATGTACCATCGCCAAGGAATTTTTTGATGGGGTTTTCGGCTGGTAAAGATATAGACTCAATTGTGAAAGAGATTGTTGAACCGAATGATACAGTAATAGTAACATCATTTGGTCCAGTTGACTCAATGCCATGGGTCAAATCACAAGATTTGGATTCTTTGGTGGAGACTATCAGCAAGTATACCAAAAAAGTTTCCAAATGTGTTAGTAACCACGAAATTATGGAGCAATTACCTGATAACACAATAATTTGTGGAAGTTTATATTTGGCTGCTGATGTACTAAGGCAAGTTGGTTAATTGCACAACATCCATTTGAAAATTTCCCACTACCGCTGTGATAAACTTTTACCGCATAATAACCCACTTCCAGGTGGTGCGGCTGAACTCGCTACCACCAACAAAATGCATGTTGAATATTACAAAAACTAAACTTTGAGAATGAAACTCAAAATGTAATTCAACAAAATGTAAATAACAAAACTAAATTCGAAGAAAGTCTGTTTCGATTATATTAGAATATACGTAGATGAATTTCTTTCCCACTTTCTTTTCACCTTCCACATCATTATCACACAAAAAATGGCTGGTAAAAAAAGCAGTGAATCTACTGAAGAAAGTCGAACTAATTATACTGGAGATACTAACAGTACATATCACACGACACCATCCCCCACCAACTCATTATCATCCTCAGAATCAACAACACCAAATAATACCACATCTTCTTCCGCATCCTCCGGTGCTTGCAATTTGTTCAATATCTCATCAAAGAACAAAGATTTGAACGAAAAATGGTTTGCAATCCCTGAGAACCGATCATTATATTTTGAAGCTGTATTTAATGAACAGCGGGAAGTTTATGTTTTCAAGTTACGTTATAAAGAATTACTAACATTCTATAATAATTGGTTTGAAACTGGTCGATTTGAAACTAGTATAGCACATCGAAGCGGCACCGCAATTAATGGGGCTAGAGTGCTGACTGAAAGTGCAATTTTTACTTATGCTGCTGAAGTTCCATCTATTAGTATAAAGGGGCTTATATCTTCTCCAGTGTCCAAGGATATTGATACAGGGTTTTTAAATTTGAATGAAAAGCATGATGTTGAGAACGGTACTATTGAACAAGGCAAAAAGGCTTACCAGTTCACTACCGGTATGTTGAAGGAATATGCCAATTGTGGAATACAAGAAGGTTTCAAACTTGCTGCTGGGTTGTTATCCGGCAATGCGTACAGGTGATTCACATGTTGAATAAATCTATAATTATTTACATATTTCATTGAGCTCCCTTTTTACAACCAACAATTTTCATTTCTCAACCTTATTAAATCAAGTTATTACTAAATGTCGAATTGTAGACCTATCGGTATGAAATTAGCTTTTTATTTTGGAAATGGTTTTTTTTTTTTTTATGACCGGCATGAAGTCCCTACCTACGCGCTGCCCTTTTTGCGATCGATTAGATAAGATAACCCAATTCAATAGCTTATATACTATCGCTAATACAGAACTTCGTGAATTTTTTTGGAACATCTTCTTTTTTTAAAAAAACAAAAGCGTTTACAAACCAACAATATTGCTATTGAATAATAAATGACAAGAAGCTTTAGGTCTACTTCTAACTCTAGCGCTGACAAAAGAATATCAAGCCGGCATATATTCGAGAGCGAGAATTGTTTCTGTAAAAGCTGTGAAAGAGGTAGAGAACGGTGTCGAGCTGACGCGGCTATAGCATCTATTAATCAACATGGGCTGCCCTGGGTGGCGTTGAATTGGAGGATTAGTCCATTTATTACTGATAAACGATATGATGAAACTTATCTGCGGTATGGGCGACCACGAGATAGGAATGCGGAATTTGAGAGCTTTTTTGATCCCCCAAAACCAAAAGAGGGGGGTAAACAAGGTGAAGAGGAAGTGGATGGTAAAGATACCACGTTTAAAATTGAACCGATTGATGCAGAAACATTTGAAGATAACAATCGAAATAACGAAAATGATAGCAGTGTAGGTAGAGACGATGACAGGAAGGGTAAAGAAAAAGATAAAGAGAAAAATTATAATGATCATATTGATATTGCAGATAAAACCGACAAGGTTAAGTAGAGTGACATTGAATGTTGCAGCTCATAAAGCTTTTTATGGTTTTCTAGCTATTTTTTATATATATTTATAAAGCGAAGAAATGGCGCTCGGCGTTATTGTATAGTCAGGCAGTGAGTGAATGGATATAAATACCTGGTTAATAAAGCGTAATAACATTTTTTTATTTAAGCTTCCAATCAAGTAGTGAACGCCATGTTTGGCTACGGCTGAGACATGCATACACGTATTCACTATAGTGCGGCGGAATGAGACAATTATTTAATACGATTGGTCGGATTATATAAACTATATAAGGAGAGAAAGAACCAACTTATCCGGAATTTATTGGAATGTGAGGCTAAAGCGCCCAGTAAGCAAATACATTCAAAAAATTACCTTGGTCGAAAAAATAAATAAAGCGCTAATTTATTTTTTGACTCTCACAGCTTTTCACAAACTGCAAACCCAAGAGGTAGCACTGAAATGGGTGCGGGTATTGTACTGTGGGAAGATGAACAAGATCTGCATGCATGGCTGGTCAGATTATATATCCGCCATTTCAAATCTATAGGCCTTTGCCAAATTTGTGAAGACACTACTGAGTTCACAAATTTTACCAATACATTGGTATGGATAGAGTACCATCCCCTACTTTGCATACAGCTGAGTGTACAAATATTTGGCTAATCACTGCGTTGTTTTTGTTACCTTTACAAACACTTAGAGTATTGAGGTTTAAAAAGATTAGAACAGGTACTTTGCGCTTTAATTTTGGTCAGAATAAAAGGGCGTCGTTGGGCTTATTACAGATTATTTTTACGTTTTTAGAATTCATCGGGTGTAGTATATCTTGGCATATTTAACATAAAATAATGGCTGAACTGCATAGGTTCCCTTTAGTAAAGGTTAATGTATCGCCTTGGGTTGGCACCAATTTTTTTTTTTTTTTTTTGAGAATTTATTAATTAGTTAACTATTACTTTATTTATTCAATTGTAAGCTTATCACCATGAGGGGGCTAATAACCATGTGCACGGAAACTTGCATTCCTTTTTATTATTATCAACCTAAGCTTTAACTTATAATCTTCAAAAAAACACAAAGACATACATATACAAAAAGCGAAGTGAATTTTTATTGACAATATCAATATTGTAGGATTGATTCGGTGTGAGGCTATATAATTTATAATGGAATCAAAGACATTCTATTATATACGTTGAAGATATTATCTATACTATTATGATTTACGCAACTTTGTTCTCTATAGTTTATTACATACAATGCACCGTTAACTGCTTTTTAAATTAAAAGCATTATATTAAACTGGCCGATAATTCCTTATTTTCATAGTTAAATAATCCTCAACTTTCGGAATTAAGGTAACCAACCACCTATTTTTGCCTAAATAAACCTGTCATTTTTCTGGGATGACCGCGCCGGCGAACCGATCCCATCGATCATTTTGTCTGACGATCATGAAAATCCTTATTCGGATCCAACCTTATTCTTTTGTTCAATAGTTCATTCCGGATTAATGAAGTTTTTAAAATATAAACAGTAATCTTACAATGCCGCCATCTTAAATAATTTTTTGGTTTTTGGAAAGTTTCGCGACCACAGTGTGGGGATAAACCTAAATAATTCCCTGAGGTCTGGAAACGTTATTTCAAGCTGTGTTAATAATATGGTTTAGAAGTAAGACGGGTATATATTTCATACCTATAATGTTTCAAAGCAAAGCGAAGAACTTTATGACGGTACGGCTTTAAAAGTGGAAAAAAATGTAGGCGGCTTAACACTTCCTCCTGAATTTATGAATACCTATTGTCTTTCTTTGTTAAACCAAATTGAAATGTAAGACCCGCCTCGCGCGGCTTACTACTAACTGTAGTTACCACAAAAAATATCATCAACACAATTAATGAAACTATTCTTTTAAGTTAAACCACCAACAGCTTCATTTCAGCTGAGTTACTACTTCAATTATTTAAAAGACCAGACCAAAAAAAAAACTATAAATATGAGAGGATATTCCAGACAATTATCTTATTTTTCATTAACAAAAACAAACAACTTCTTCACACGAATACAAAACTCTTCTACTTTTTCTCACTATTAAACAATGCAATTCTCAATCTTGATCGCTTCTATCTTCGCTGTTGCAGTTTCAGCAGCTGAAATCCATGCCGACAACGGTGGTATTGGTGGTAATGGTGGTAGCGGTGGTGCCGGTGGTGACTCCTTGGTGGGATTAGTATCTGGCAATGGCGGTGCCGGAGGTAACGGTGGCCACGCTGGTGGCGTTGGAAATGTCAACCAAATCAGTCAATCATCAGACAATAGCAATGGTTTGATTGGTGACTTGGGTATTTTGTAAAATCAACCACCATTTCTTAGCTATTAAACTAACCAATTTTGTACTTTATTAATTAATATCATGATTTCACAATTCTCCAGTTAGTAAAAATTTTGTACGGGTAGTCCATCAACGTTGTATCCGATACAATCTCGATTCGATGCCCAATGGCAATGTTTACCAGCCGATGGTTTATCAAAATAATCTTATCTTGATTTAAATCCTCATCTTCCACATCGACCAAATAACAAAAGCGATTCCATCGATCCAACTTTCTAATTGTATGCACTTTCCCCCAATCAACCTGGGCCAATTTCACTTGAACCAAATCATCTGTAACCTCGCGGTCATTCACCAACAATTCCACCCAATCACTCAAGCTCTGTTCCTCTTGGTCCGAAGATTTGATCCGTTTTTTGTCCGGAGACTGAAATTCTTCATTACTCTTGTTTACTCGGGACTTTTCAAATGCAACTAACTGCGGTGGTAGCTGCGCAGTGTCAGCCACCACCACAGACTTGCCACTTTCATCATCTTCATCATTATTATAATTATTATAACCATCAATGCAGGTGGTGCTAATATTATGAATGTGATTCTTCACCGTACTGCTCGTACTCATCCTTTTTAACTGAACTGGAGTATCATAATTATTAGCAGTGCATAACTCTTGCTGACTTGTTGAAATTTGTTGAGTTGGTATATTAATGGTGTCTGATTTTCTCTTGAACTTCAATGGCGTCACTGTGCTATCATTGTTACCATCAGATCGACGGCGCTCTTTGGATTTGAGTTTTAATACGTTGGGTGTAGTAGTCGTCGGCTCCATTTCCAAATCAACAATTAACAAAAAAATAAAAAAGTTAGGTGTAGTTAACCTTAATGATCGAAGGAAGAGTTGTGGGGCTGTTAATTAAGTTAATGCGCTTATCAAACACACTCCTGACAAACTTTTTTAGCTCTTCCGAAAAAAAAAAAAAGTTAGGTGTAGTTAACCTTAATGATCGAAGGAAGAGTTGTGGGGCTGTTAATTAAGTTAATGCGCTTATCAAACACACTCCTGACAAACTTTTTTAGCTCTTCCGAAAAAAAAAAAAAAAAAAATCCAATTTCTTAATCAACAAATTAATAAGACAAATAATAATATTTATGAATCAATTTTCATATGCATTTTTTGTAAAAAACATAGAAATGTAACGTTCGTTCTTAACCAGGTATTGTTACAGTGCTTATCTCTGGAGGGTTTATGCGATTGTGCCATATACGTACATGTTAACTCAGGGCCATAAACGTCCGTTCAGTCCAAATCTCCTAAACCTCCCAATTGTCTCCAACTCAACAAAACTTTTTTCATCTACCAAGCCGTTGTCAGGGCAACCGCCGCACGCTCTCATGGACAAATTTAACAATACGAAAACCAGAGATAATCTAAACAATCTAAGTAGTAATAAGGCAGTGATGAATTAACTACTATATAGTACTATAGTAATTTATTTAATCGATATGATAAATGAATTTGCCCTGCGATCTAAAAATTTTGGACTGATGTGATCAAAAAGAATATAAAATAGGATTACAAAATGGTGGAAAAAGAATCAATTTGATTGGATTAGTTTGGAACATTTGGAGCGATGTTAAATATAAAACAAATAATCTGTGGATCTGCCAATTAAAAGCAAATCTTTGGTTAAATGCCAGAAAACCAAGTAAAAAAAAAAAAAAATGTTCGTTAAGTTGCAATGATATAAGCACGGGTCTCACCACAGGACCGCGCGAAGCCAGTATTGTACATGGCAAAAAACAAAAAAAATAAAAAAAAAATTGTTGGAAATGACTGTTTTTAATAAACCTTGAAATATCTCATAATTTTTCTTGAATTTTTTTTTTTTTTTTTTTCAAACATTTGTTGATTCCACACACTCAATACAACAACCAGCCCCAAGTACAAAGCTAGTTGATCTTTTTTCTTTTTTTTTTTTTTTTAAAAAAGACGAATTAACTATTCATCAAAAACACAAGCAATAATGCTAAGAAATCAATCAAGAACAATCCTCCGGCAAAGAATTTTGACTAGAGCTTGCACCAGTCAATTGCGAAGGTTATCTACTTCAAAACTTCTGCTGAATGCCGAAATCATCAATGGGACTCAAGTCGCAAAGTATGTAATAATTGACACAAAAACCAAAAAAAAAAGCACACTAACATTTTTTTAGAAAAATCCGATCTAGTATTCACAACGAGATTGATTCAATCCAAAGTAAACGACCATGGTTCAAACCAAAATTAGTCATTTTACAAGTTGGGAAGCGGCTAGATTCATCGACTTATGTTCGAATGAAATTGAAAGCTGCAAATGAAGCAAACATTACTTGCGATTTGCGTACGTTCTCAGAAGAAATCACTGAACGTGATTTGTTAGATGAAGTTGAAGATTTAAACAATGACACTTCTGTACATGGTGTGTTGATCCAACTTCCGTTACCAAAATCTATTAATGAAAAACGTGTTACCGAAGCAGTCACTGTTGAAAAAGACGTCGATGGGTTCGGTACTTTAAACATTGGTGAACTAGCCCGACGTGGTGGTTCTCCATTATTCACCCCATGTACTCCAAAGGGTATAATGAAATTGTTGGAAGAATATAAAGTTCCAATGACGGGTAAACGTGCTGTTGTTATCGGTCGATCTGATATCGTGGGTAACCCAGTTTCATATTTACTAAAAAATCATGATGCTACCGTCACTGTTTGTCATCGACATACTGAAAATTTACAAGACATTGTCAAACAAGCCGATATCGTTGTCGCTGCCGTGGGTATTCCACAATATGTCCAAGGCGAATGGCTGAAACAAGGTGCAGTGGTTATTGATGTTGGTATCAATTATATCCCAGACTCCACCAAAAAATCTGGTCAACGATTAGTTGGTGATGTTGATTTTGAAAGTGCAAAAAAAGTCGCATCCAAGATATCGCCTGTGCCAGGTGGTGCTGGTCCAATGACTGTTGCAATGTTGGTTCAAAATGTTGTAAACTCCGCAAAAACTTATTATCAAAACCAAGAACAACGTCATGTTGAACCATTACCGTTAATTACCAAACATCCAGTGCCAAGTGATATTGACATTTCTCGATCTCAACATCCTAAAAAAGTTATAGATTTGGCTCATGAATTGGGTATCACTGATCATGAAGTTGAATCTCATGGTCAATTTAAAGCTAAATTGAATTTAGGGTTATACGACCGATTGAAACATCGAAAAGATGGTCATTATGTTTTGGTTGCTGGTATTACCCCTACCCCATTAGGTGAAGGTAAAAGTACTACTACCATGGGTATTGTACAAGCTTTAGGTGGTCATTTGAACAAATTATCTGTTGCTACTATTCGACAAGGTAGTTTAGGTCCAACTATGGGTATCAAAGGTGGTGCTGCCGGTGGTGGGTATTCACAAGTTATCCCTATGGATGAGTTTAATATGCATTTAACTGGTGATATTCATGCTGTCGCTATTGCCAATAATATGTTGGCTGCTGCTATCGATACTCGAATGTTCCATGAATCTACTCAAAAAGATTCTGCATTGTTACGAAGATTGACACCAAAAAACAAATTCACTCCCTCAATGCTGGCAAGATTGAAACGATTGGGTATCAACAAAACCAATCCAAAAGATCTAACTGCCGAAGAAGCTGCAAAGTTTGCCCGATTAGATATTGATCCAGAAACTATCACTTGGAAACGAGTTGTTGATATTAATGATCGTCATTTAAGAGGTATTACTATTGGTGAATCCCCAACTGAAAAAGGTCATACTCGACAAACAGGGTTCGATATTGCTGTTGCTAGTGAAGTCATGGCAGTATTGGCTCTAAGTCGTGACGTTAAAGATATGAGACAAAGATTGGGTCGAATGGTTGTTGCCAGTAGTAGAGCCGGTGTTCCAGTTACTGCAGATGATATTGGTGCCGGTGGTGCATTAACTGCATTGATGGCTGATGCTATTAAACCAAACATGATGCAAAGTCTAGAAGGTACTCCAGTTTTGGTCCATGCCGGTCCTTTTGCTAACATTTCAATTGGCGCTAACTCCGTTATTGCTGATAAAATGGCCTTGAAGTTGACTGGTACCGAACCAGGTGAAGATGATGATAAATTAGGTTATGTCGTCACTGAAGCCGGGTTTGATTTCACAATGGGTGGTGAACGATTCCTGAATATCAAATGTCGGCAATCCGGTTTAGTTCCAAGTACTATTGTAATTGTTGCTACTGTTCGTGCATTGAAATTACATGGTGGTGGCCCAGAAGTTAAACCAGGTGCCCCATTATCAGAAGAATATGTTCAAGAAAATGTTGATCTAGTCAAGAACGGTTCAGCTAATTTAAAGAAACAAATTGAAAATGCTCGATCATATGGTGTCCCAGTGGTTGTTGCTATTAATCGTTTTGTTAGTGACACTGACGCCGAAATTGAAACCATTAGACAACATGCTTTGGAAGCCGGTGCATATGATGCTATTCCAACAACCCATTGGGAAAATGGTGGTGCCGGTGCTGTAGAATTGTCTAAAAGTGTTATCCAATCTTGTGAATCTGCTCAAAAAGATGACTTCAAATTATTATATGATTTGAACACTTCTGCAGAACAAAAATTGAATACAATTGCTCAAAAAATGTATGGTGCTGATGGCGTTCAATTATCAGAATGGGCGCAAAAGAAATTGGATCGGTATACTGAACAAGGTTTTGGTAACTTGCCAATTTGTATTGCCAAAACTCAATATTCTTTGTCGCATGATGCTTCTTTAAAAAATGTCCCAACTGGGTTCACCGTTCCAATTGGTGATATTCGCGTCGCTGCTGGTGGTGGTTATTTATTCGCATTGGCCGGTCCTGTTCAAACCATGCCTGGTTTGGCTACCTATGGTGCCTTTATGAACGTTGAGTTAGATGATGAAGGTAATATTCAAGGTTTGTTCTAAAAAGAATTCCTTCAACTTTTTTTAATAGAGTTATTGTATTTTTTATTGTGTGTATTGTCTTTTTTAATTGATTTCTTGTGCATGAATTTTTTTTTTTTTTTTTTTTTTTCTTGATGCCCAATTACTAGCGAGTGAGGCTCAAGAACAATTCGATGCTTGAACCTAAGGCTTCTGCTTCATCCCGAGCGTGAGTAGGCTTAGATAACCAACTAAAGATAAAAATTAGTAACATGTAAACAAGCGGATAAGCAGGAAAGTGCATACCAATTGACTAATAATATAACAAGCATTCATTATATTTACCATCAAAAAAAATACAAAAAAATAACCATTCTTAAAAGTATTGTCAAGTTTTTAAAAAAAAATTTCAGGTTGCAAAAACTTTTTAAAACTTCATTGAATCCTTTCATAAAGGTTCATGGCTTTCTTTAATACCAACCCGTCGTCCGGAATAGACTTCATGATACCCGTCCTCTCGTGCGGCTCATTTTAAGCTTTCACAAGCTGTAAGTGTTGGCAACCCCGCCGGAAACTTTGTGCATTCCTGTGGTTTTGGCGCATATGTTGGTATTTATGAAAACACGGGTAAGTCCGAGGTGATTGAAAAAAGTAAATTTTTAGGTGGGGAAATTTTCATATTATTGACCTGAATCATGCTCATCTCGTAAAATTTGAAAACTTGAAAAGTTTGTCCTTTTTGGTATTCATACCGTAGCACGAAAAAAAACGCCAAACTTGCTGGTGTGGTTGATTGAATTACTATTAATAATTGAGTTGTAAATGGTTTATAAGCGTTTTAGCAGTATAATGCTAAAAGTTTTCTGAAAATAAAATAAAATCGAAAATAAGGAGACAATTTGGTCTTTACCTCGATCTTGTCAATTCTCGGAGTCCAATTGCTGATGGTGATATTATTATTATATAATGAAACCAGTTCTGCAGCCTGAGCGCCAAAATTTTGTTATTAAACGTTGTTATACCAACAATTAGGCTTAAAGACATGCGCATCTTTCAACAAAATTGGAGGCAACTCATTAAGTGTTAACTTGACGACGCTGGATGATGAGCTCTTGAGGTTTCTTTTTTTTTTCTGAGCGCCAGCTACAGAGCCTATAAGCTGCAACGAACAAATGGCTTAACCGTATTCTGATATAATTAGATTAAGTTGCATTCATTATCAGCACAGTGCCTGTTTGGTGTTCAAAGCACTGCTCCCGTAAAGCCTAAGTTCTCGTCTGAATAGCCAAAGTAGTGGGCTCATACGTTTACATGCAACAGCTAACTATGTTACCAATTGATGCTTCTTTTACCAGTGACTTTATTAGTATACCTTTTCTAGAAAAAATAGTAACGTTTTTGTTTTTTGTTTTTTGTTTCTTTTTTAAAAAACTGGCATGACTATTACAACGTT
This sequence comes from Blastobotrys arbuscula, assembly GCA_030564365.1. Lineage (NCBI taxonomy): Eukaryota > Fungi > Ascomycota > Dipodascomycetes > Dipodascales > Trichomonascaceae > Blastobotrys > Blastobotrys arbuscula. The sequence goes on along the minus strand of JAJLUN010000011.1, from coordinate 66,978 downwards.
GTGAGAGTGTCTTTAGTAGAAAAGAAAAACTAAGCTGAGAAGAATAAATAATTTCGGAGTAAACATCTCTCCACTCTTAATCATCTGTGATTTTGCAGCCGCATTCGCTGAGAAGAAAAAAAAAAAAGACATTACCCGATTATTATGTAATCTCTGCACCACCAAAAAAATCGCCAGTTGGGACGACGGGTGCACCAATGGGCTAATTAAACCTGAAAAGTTTCAACCTTAGATATATATAGACAGATCAAGAACATTATAACCATTCGACATTCAAAAAATGCTGCTTGCACGTCGACAATGTGTACGTCAACTGCATGCTTCAAGGAGACTACTGCACATATCTCAGATTAATGGTAATAACAAAGGTGAGGAATTTTCTCCGGAAGTTGAATTCGGGATCGATACGAAACAAAGTAATGGTGGGAGAGTAATGCCAGATGATGCTACAAATGCCATGAAACAGTTATTGGAATTACCAAAACCAGACCGAAATGTGTTGCTGCCTTTAGAAAAGGATGTTAAAGGGTATAGACCAAAGATGAAGAAGAATGCACCTGCAGCAGAAGAGGCAAAAAACGTATCAATCAAGGATGTTATTGATAGTTTAAAATTAATTGGAGAGTTAGCTAGGGGTACAAAAAAGTTTGAATTCCAAAGAAAAAATATCAAAGATTTGCAACCTATAGATCAATTGTTGAATGTAGAAACGTGGGATGAGTTGGATGAAGAGTTGGAAACTTTGATGAGTAGATTGCATATGGTTAAAGACGGGGAGGAAATGGTCATTATTGGTGGTGGATTAAGTGGGCTATCTCTGGCCTATTTCACTGCATTGAGTCGGCCAGATGTAAATATTAGATTAATTGAAGAGAAAGACCGGTATGGTGGGTGGATGGAGTCAGAATTACAACAAAAAGATGGTGTAGCTACAACATTTGAATTTGGTCCAAGAACTTTGTTACCGTCACATCCAGGTACTGTGGTAGCAGTACATTTAATGGATAAACTGGGGATTGTTGATAAATTGGGTGGGATTCCTAAGAATGCGGCAGTAAATTCCAAAGGTATTTATTTCGATAATCGGATCCAGGTCATGCCAAATAACTTGAATGAAGCTATGCAGTTTTTGAAATCAAAGTTTATGAACGGAATGCGATTAGGATTTGTTAAAGATTTGTTTGTTAAAAAAAGATCAAAAAAAACCCGAGAAGAATCAGTTGAACAATTTATTTCCAGACGGTTCAATAAAACAGTTGCTGATCGAATGATTTCTCCAATGTTTAGAGGTATTTATGGAGGGGATATTAGCGAATTGAGTGCGAGATCAGTGGCTAGGATGAATAAATTATACATGTTGGAAAAGGTGAAGGGAACTAGTATTATTGGGGCGATGACGACAGGTGTTTTCTCTACATTAGACTCCTATAGCAACCAAGCACTACCGCTAATATCACAAACATTTTTAAATAAAACATACCCAAACTATGATACGATTTTGAAAAAGAATTATACCATGCTGGCATTAAAAGATGGGATTCAACAATTAGCTAACAAGTTAGGAAATACCCTTTCTAAAATGCCAAACGTTACGATTCATAAAGATAGCTCGGTTACCAAAATTCTACCAGCTGAAAATGGAATCACAATTGAAACTTCAAACAATCAAACTTACTCTCCGAATATCGCAGTATCAACTGTGGGAGCTAACAAAATTGGGCCAGCGCTCGCCGCATCTAGCGAGGCTCAAGCGGTGTGTTCTCAAATCAAATATGTCAACATGGCGGTTATCGATTTCTTTTTCCCAAAAAATAAAGTTGGGGAAAACTGGTTTGGGTACTTGGTTCCAAAGAGTCAAACTACTAATGAAGAAGTGTTGGGAGTGATATTTGACTCTGCAGTTAGACATGGAACGGTTCCAGTAGATTTCTCAAAATCTGTAGATGAACAGAATGTTGTTGTTGATAGTCAAAGTGGTGTTGAAAAGGGCTGGATGGACACGCTAAAAGAACAATTCGAAGATGAAAGTACTTCAAGGGTTAAAGTTGATAATAGTATGCCAGAAAATACTACTCTAACTGTCATGATGGGTGGCCATTTATGGGATAATAAAAAGTTACCAAGTGAAGAGGAGGCTATTAATAATGCTGTTAAATTCTTGGAATCAACTTTAGGAGAAAAATTACCAGAATTCCATGTTAAAATGAAGTTTCAACGGCAATGTATTCCACAATATACAGTAGGTCATTCTGAGCGAATTCATCGGGTTCATGATATTGTTTCTAATGATTATAATAATCGATTGTTGTTAAGCGGGATGACTTTTGGTAGAGGTGTTGGTATCAGTGATTGTGTGATTGATTCTTTGAGTATTGCTACTCGATTATCAGAACATCGAAAGTTATTGTACCCTCAATTTTACATTAATCATACAATGATGGCTACCTATCCGTCAATGTATGCATAAAATACAATTAAAAAAAAAAAAAAAAAAAAAAAAAAAAAAAAAAAAAAAAAAAAAAAAAAAAAAAAAAAAAAAAAAAAAAAAAAAAAAAAAAAAAAAAAAAAAAAAAAAAGTCACAAAATTGTAAATAGTAAAAATATTAAATAAATCTAGCGAATAAAAAATAAAAATAAAATGCATAAAGTAATCAAACACGCGATAATAAGCGAGTCTCTCTTCTTTCTTGTATTGACTTTGGAAATGATAGTATTCAACCCAGGAATATGACCAGCCGTTTGCAACATTCTTCTTTGAACATTAGATAAATTAGCTCTCTGTCGAATGAAATCATCTCTTGTTTCGTACGCTTGACTTAATAAAGAGTCGGCCATACTATTAGAGTTATCAACTCTCGATCGTTCATTCAACATGTATCCTTCTTCAGAAGTCTGTGTACGTTGTCGATGTTCATCGATATCTGATCGAACACTGGTTAATAAGTTTGTACGATTTCGTTCCTGTTGAATGGTGCTTTTGATACGTTTATATTCATTTCTATGATCATTCAAAACTTCTTTATGCCGTTGCAATTGATGAAGTTTTGTGGCACTTTGTTGTGGTTCTGAATCTAGTGCTCGAGTTAAATTTGTCAATACATCATCTCGAGACTCTAGCGATTCTTGAATGTCTGCATGTGTACGATTTTCATCTTCTGTGGCACTTGATGATACAGATTGCACAAAACTTGAGTATTTTGATAGTAATGATTCGGTTCTTGATTCTAAATTACGAGCCTGTGAACGTAGTTGTGCAAATGAAGCCATTTCTTTTTTATATCAAGACCTGTTGAATTTTTTAATTTTATAAGAGTAGGTGGTTTAAATTTTATTGAAGTTCAATAATTTAAACATGGTGTTAAAAATAATATAGTGCTTGCATCGATCGGAAGGGTAAGACACGTACACTAATAAATATCATTAGCAAGATAAGCTGGGGGGCCCGGCCACAAAAAAAAAAAAAAAAATTTGTCCCAATTCTGGTAAATACGAAATTTTTCATCACCACAAAGCGGTATAGATTAAATAATAGTGGTAGATTTTGTTTAGCTTATATTTTTTGTAATACAAACTCAATGCCACCTAAAAAGACAAGAGGGAAGAAGAAGGAAGCAGGAGAGCCGGCACCAAATCCGACTTTAAGGCGGAGCACCAGAAGAAGCACCAGATCAAAGGTAGAGCCTGTAGAAACGGTAGAAGAAGACAATGTTAAAGAGGTCGAGAATCAAACGCAAGATGCGGAGGAGGTTGACAATCAGCATGTTGAAGAAGAACCAACCAAGCGTAGAAGGGGAAGGGCAAAGAAAGATAAAGCGGAGCACGAGCCTCCAAGAAAGACTCAAAAAACCAACGAATCATTAAAAGATAAAAATGAACAAATTGAAGTAGAAACGGTAGAAGGAGACAATGCTAAAGAGGTCGAGAATCAAACGCAAGATGCGGAGGAGGTTGGCAATCAGCATGTTGAAGAAGAGCCAACTAAGCGTAGAAGGGGAAGGGCAAAGGCAGATAAAGAACAAGAGCGACCAAGAAAGACTCAAAAAACCAACGAATCAATAAAAGATAAAAATGAACAAATTGAAGTTGAAACAGTAGAAGGAGACAATGCTAAAGAGGTCGAGAATCAAACACAAGATGCGGAGGAGGTTGACAATCAGCATGTTGAAGAAAAACCAACTAAGCGTAGAAGGGGAAGGGCAAAGGCAGATAAAGAGCAGGAGCCACCAAGAAAGACTCAAAAAACCAACGAATCAATAAAAGATAAAAATGAACAAAATGAAGATGAAAAAGAAGAGAATGCTACGGGAAAGATGGATGAAGATTCTAAACAAATTAATGAAAAAACTGAAGTTAATGAAAAATCCGAAACTAATGAAAAAGCTGAAGTTAGTGAGAAAACTGAAATTGACGAAGCAGTTGTACAAAATGACGAATCTGAAAATACCATTAATATTAATATTAATAAACCTGATATTGTTACAACCGTTGAAGTCGGAGAACCTAATCAAACATTGTACATTAAAAATTTGAACGATAAAATTCACACAGCCGACCTGAAAGCATCACTATTTATGCTATTTTCCACTTTTGGGCATATAATTGCAGTCAACATGATGAAAAACTCCAAGATGCGTGGTCAAGCTCATGTCGTGTTTGGAGACCTCCATGCGGCTCAGATGGCGATTCAAAGTTTGCAAAACATGGCAGTCTTTAACAAACCAATGAAGATCATGTACGCTAAATCAAAATCAAAAGCCATTTCCAAATTAGATGGCTCTTTTACTCTTTAACTATTTATTTTGTAACACTTAATGCATTTTTTTTTATTTTTATATCTGGTATATCCAACCCGATATATCTCCCATAACTCTGCAGCCAAATAAACAACAGGCTCTTATCGTTATCAATAATTTCCGTATCCTTGATCATGTTCAAAAACTCCGCGGTATTGCAAGGATGTAAATAAAAAATAGGATACCCATAAATCGGGTGCTCACCTTGTGTTAATGACCCGAGGCTGACGCCGATGCTGATGCCTGCCGCCCCGGTTTGCTCCTCCTGCCCTCTAGTACGACCGATCATCATCTCCGACCCCGATTCCGATTCCGACTCCGGCTCACATTTTGATTTTTTTTCTCCTCCATTTCCATTCCCATGTTGTTGTTTTTCCTGAAGATCGTCGCTCTCTGGAGAGTTGGCCCCCACCTTCGCCGCCACCACCACCTCATCGTTAAAAACCCTCGGCACCAACAAGTCGACAACTTGATCCAACCTGCTAACTAGTTGTTCATTTTGATAAACGTTAACCATTAATAATGGGATCGCAGGATCAATATCCCACCAAGTCACTTCATAATTTATTTGTAAACTTTTTTCGTCATTATATTGTTTAATTTTGATCAAATCGTAATTTGAATTATTTTCTCCACAATCGCTTCTATTCTTCCGCATAAACTCTGCTTGAACCCCATTTCGAATCAGTTCCGTAATAAGTTGTTCCATATAATTATTGCGTGCTATAACTTTTTTTACAAAAAAACAGTAAACAGTTCTATTAATCTGCAATTTTCATCAGCAGCAGTTGATTTTTTAATCAAATTTCTATTACCGCGTTACCAAAAAGCCTTGTCAATTAATTGCATACAACAGAATTTATTTTTATTTTTTTTTCTTTCTTGATTGGGAGACTTTCTCTTATTATTAATTATAATTCAAACTTTATTTATGTAATGTCCAATTAAATTGGCCCGCTTACAAAAAGACGAGCTTCCGGCCTAATAATATTTTAAAAAGCACTTAAGCGGCCGGTCATCCGGTTCCGACGCTCCGCTAACTGTTCCGTGCTATAAGCCATCAACCAATCAAAATAGTCCCAATTCTAACCAAACTAATAAAACATTTCTCCGGACCTCTTATTTTGTTCTATTTTTCCTTTTCCAAGTTTTTTTTTTTTTTACTTTTCTTGTAAATTTTTTGATTTTTTTTTTTTTTTTCATTTTAACCACACCACCTGTCTAATTTTTTTATTTTATTTTTACTTTACTTTACTAACCCCCCCGCAACTACAACAACATTGACAATGTTTGCAATTAAAAGAGCATCTCTTCTTCGAACGTTTGTTCGATCATCGGTTGGTATTCGGACTATGGCCACTGCTAAGAATGAAAAAATCTTCAAAATCTACCGATGGAACCCAGACACTCCAGAACAAAAACCAGTTTTGAAAGAATATAAAGTCGATCTAGATGATTGTGGACCGATGGTTTTGGACGCTCTGTTAAAAGTTAAAAATGAGCAAGATCCATCTTTGACTCTAAGAAGATCATGTCGAGAAGGGATCTGTGGTTCATGTGCTATGAACATTGAAGGTCGAAATACTTTGGCTTGTTTGTGCCGGATTGACCAAGATGTTAGTAAAGATACTAAGATCTACCCATTACCACACATGTATGTCATTAAAGATTTGGTTCCCGATTTGACCCATTTCTTCAAACAATACAAGGCTGTCGAACCGTGGTTACAACGAGAATCTTTCCCAGAAGATGGTACTGAGATTTTACAATCTATTGAAGAACGTGCTAAATTGGACGGGATGTATGAATGTATTTTGTGTGCATGTTGTTCAACAGCTTGTCCAAGTTATTGGTGGAATCAACAAGAATACTTGGGTCCAGCAGTGTTAATGCAAGCATATAGATGGATGGCTGATTCAAGAGATACTGCCACTGAACGACGACGAGAAATGTTGGAAAATTCAATGTCCTTGTATCGATGTCATACCATTATGAATTGTACAAGTACCTGTCCAAAACATTTGAACCCTGGTTTGGCTATCGCTAAAATTAAAAAGGAAATGGCATTAGGTTCATAAAAGATTATTATGAATCAATAAAATAAATAAAAATTAACCAAAAGAAAGAAAACCAACAAAAAAAAATTAAATAAAAAAAAATAATCAATCAAAACGCATGTATGAAATAATAACTAATCAGAAGATTCAAAAAGTTTTTTTTTGTATAATTGGGAATAAATGTTGTTTTTTTCCTCTCCCTCTCTTATTTTGTTGACGCTTTTATTTCGAGAAATCAATGATTATTTCAATCAAATGAATGAACAAAGTGACGACGTCGACGAATCCCCAGTTAGCTGGAGCGGTAAAAATGAAAGTACTTTAATGCCTAGAAGAGTTGCTAAAAGTGTTAGTTATAGTACCAAGTCGCTAACGCTTATATTACGAACAGCTAGCCACTCCGTAGACGCCGTGCTAAACTCCGCTAGACTAAGTACATTGGCTACCATGCGAGTTGGTAGAAGAGCATTTGAATCAGCAGTACTAAAAGCGAATGATGAAGTATATGGAGCCGAGCGATGGGTTGATAGTGCCATGAATTGGGTTGACCAAGCAGCTATTTTTATCAACCTATGTGCGGCGTTTGTGTTTCACGCCACGGCCACTAGTCTCAACGCGGTACTAATGATGAGCCAAGATTTGCTACATTTAATTAATGGGATATTTGGCTCTACTGAAACTTCAAAATCTTTGAATTCGGTTTTCAAATTGTTGGGGAATGAACTGAAGAAAAACAACAATGGGGTTTATGGAGTTGTTAGTGGAATACTATATTTTTTGATATTACAATCTAGAGGTTGGAAAAGAAGTACTAATCGGATTGAAATGAAAAAGTTATGGGAAGTAGTTGTTGATGAAAATGGCCAGATTATTATTAACGCTAAAAATAATGAATCTAGTGATCTTGATAAAATAATCGATTTGTTGCCAGCAAACTGTCAATACAAAATACAGCTAAACCGGAATATCACCAACCATTATCAAGTAGAGTTATTGTTAAAAGAGGGCCAACGGCTGGAACTTCCCGATGATGTTAAAGTGATTAGTGAATCAATGTCAGAAATTGATAATGAACTGGTATACAAATTGAAATTAGAACGACATGGTTGGGTTGATTATGAACGTGCTGGAGTTACCAAAACAAGCTATTCAAATGCTTCTCCCAAGATAGATGATGAGTTTGATTTCCCAAACGGTACTTTTATTGAAAATATTACAAGGTTTATGAGATATTCAAGTGCAAGTTATGGACAATTGTTTTTACGGTTTTTCGGAATAACTGAGGTTCGATCAAGGTTTCCAAAAAATGATAGTGCTAATGGTGAGCATTATAGTTTTGCCCATCACACTAGAATTCGAATGAATGATATTATTTTATCAAGTTATATCGATAAATCGGTAGCAGAAACTTGTGGTATTCCATTGGTACATTTTGCCGCATTTGACCACAAAGCTCAAGCAGTGGTTTTGACCATTAGAGGTACTTGGGGGTTGGAAGATGTGTTGGCAGATTTCAATCTCGGATATAGTGACATTGAATGGTTTGGTATTAAAGCAAAGGCACATGAAGGAATGTTAAAATGTGCAAGAGCTCTAACATCACATCGATCCAAAACTATCAAAATTATCAGTGAAGCTTTGAAAAAATATCCGGACTATGGATTGGTAATTTGTGGTCATTCTTTAGGAGGTGGGGTAGGCTCTTTAATGGTAACATTATTAAGTGAAAAGTATAAGAACAGTGTTTTTATAACTCGACAAAATGGCCCGTTACCATACGGTAGAAGAATCAAATGCTTTTGTTATGGCCCCCCTGCTGCAATGTCTGAAAACTTACGATTGGCTACTAGGGGGTTATGTGTTAGTGTAGTTTATGGGTTAGACATTGTACCATGTTTATCTTTAGGATTGATTAAAGATTACCAAGCAATTGCTAACGTTGTAGAAACAGACCCTAGAGGAGCCGCCGTGAATATCATAAAAAAACTAATCAACCAAATATCTACAAGAAGAAATCCATTAGAAATATATGATGAAATTGAGAATAATGATCAATTATATGCTACATTAAAAACTTTACGAGCTGTGATGCAAAGTGAAAAGTTATTACCGCCTGGTGAAGTGATTCATATCACCACGTCATCAAGCTATGAGGGCAATAATCGCAAGGCCAAAAAAGTCACTGGATCATTGGTAGTCGATGTATGTAAACGATTTGGAGAGCCAGTATTTGGTCGTGGGATCTTTGATCATTCACCTGCTTTTTATGAACGTGCCTTAACAATTTTGAGTGAATCAATGAAATCGTAATATCCAAATATTAAATTTTTTTTTTATCTTACGTATTTAACATTACCCCGTTTGTCCATTTTTTCCTGTCGTTTACTCTTAGCAGGTTCACTATCACCCGCTTCAACTCCTTTATTACCAGTTCGTGGCTTGATAAAATTATTGTAAATTTTCAATGCTGCGTACCCAGGAATTGCCAAAACCAAATACCAAACTTTATTACTATTTGTCAGAATCAACAACACATCACAACACCAGGTTAGGTAAATCACATCATGTAACCACTCAATCATCCCGGCTTGACTCAAATCTTCACCTGCTGATACTAACCCTTTGGAATCATGTTTAGGTCTCCCCATTCGTTCCAATTGATATTGTAAAAAAAATGCGGACATTGAAAACAATAGATAAGTTTTCAAACCTGATGGTCGGCCAATAACGAAATGAAGGATGATAACAAGACCATTGATTACTAAAGAGATTAGGTGGAGTTGTTTTAGCGATTGGGTGTTGGAGACTGCTTGTTTTTTTGCGGAGCTGTTGGCCATTTTGTTATTGTTGCGTTAGAGTGGTATAATAAAAAAAAATGTCTTCTTTTTTATTTGGGCACCGGCCGGCACCGGTAACAATAAGCGCGCGGTGAGCGGTATATATATACTATAGATTTTTTTTTTTTTTTTGTTTTTGACTTGTTGGAGATCCGAGCGTTGGGAAAAAGTTATTTAAAAAAAATATATATATATTTGGTATAAGAAACAACGCCGCAGACGGCTGTGGTATACGTGGTAAACAATTAAAAAAAAAAAGTTTAATATTCTCAAGCTATGATGATCACAATGATAATAATAAAAGTAATAAAGGGGTTATAATTGCCCGTTTCTGGCTGCTACAGCCACAGGATTCTCAACCTGAATCATATTATTACTCTTCAATCTTTCAAACAACACGAACAACCGCTCTGCGTCTTGTAATTTTTCTTCCTCCGTCATTTCTTCCACTGGTTCTGATGGCTGTTCATATTTTAAATATTGACCAGTGATTGGGTTGACGACTGGTTTGGACGCACCATTATAACTATTAACACCGTCGGTAGACCCGCCATTTGCAACGGCTTGTTCGGTGACTTTTTCGGCAACTTGTTCTTTTGTGGGTGCTTCTGTTGACAAGTCGGTTGGGAAAGCGATACCATGGCTGGCCAAAAAGCTGGATGCGAAACCTAGCCCAAAGTTTGTTACAAACTCGCCGGGACTTTCATTAGACAGCTTCCAAAATACATCAAAAATGACGTTTCGTGAGGTTCGCAACAACGGGTCGATGGTAATTTGGAGTAAGTTAGAACATAATGATTCGCTTTCCCCTAATACTTGCTCCCGATCTTTCTCACTGGGTAATAAACGCAATTTTAATACAGCGAGTAGGTAATCTCGATCTGGTGGCGTTACCGGTTGTGAGGCTTTTGGTTGGCTAGATGATCTTCTATGACGAGGTAAATGCAAATGGTGGTGTTTATGTGGTTGGGGTTCTTCTTCCGTTATAGGTACCGCGGGATTATTTTTATTTGGCCTTAATAGATCCACCACAATACAGTGGATTAGCGATAAACAAGGGGCCAAAACATTATCCTTTCTTAATTCTTCATCTTTTGTCATGATTCCAACAAAATCTAGAATACGATTCATTGAATTATATGCATCTCCATCAGACTGATACAACCACATGTCGACTGGGATACATAACAAAACGTTGGAAATGTATTGATAAATATCAATGTTTGACCGCTGTGATGGATCCAGAGAATAGTAGATAGTTACTAAATCTTGGGCGGTATTTCCATTAATATATTGCATTGATTGTTTTGGATAATGATGCAAAATATTAAACAACACTTTTAACGCTTCAATAAACCCCAATCTTTCCAAGTTATCACACAGAAAATTACCCTGATTTATTGAGGATATTATACTGGAAACTTTTGTAGCAATCACAGTGAACACCGTTTTAATCTTTTTCTCATCATACGGCTCGTCTCCCTTAAATGTACATAAGAACAGCATTCTCATTAATAAATATTCTTCCTTCAAATCCAACCCAGGTTGAAAACATTCGTTGACAACTCTAGTTGATATTGACTGGAAATTAAACTCTGACAACAACTGTTGATTCAATACCAATGCATTTGCAATGATTGTAAAAGTCTCCATAACATGTGAATGGCTTGTGCTAACCCCTGCTGACGAAGTTTTGGTATTAATGAAAGAATTAATTAGCATGTCCAGCTGATTTATTGTCAACGCGTTACTAACTTCATTGTTTCTCCCCAACTCTTTGATTTTAATCAGCTGGGTCTCATCATGGTATTTACATGCTTGCTCAATCAGAAGATGAACTTCATCAATAATATTAATCCCCCCATCCATTCTTTTTCAATAAATAAATCAAAAAAAAATAATAGTAGTGACAAGTGGAACAAAAAAAAAAAAACAAAAAAAAGACAAAAATCAAGACATTGACTTGGTAAAAAAAAAAGGGACAAATGAAACTGCAAAAATAGTTTCAAAAGCCAAATTATAACCTTCAGTGTGCGCGCGCGAGCTAATACATTAATTATAATAATACCCCAAAAAAACTCTAAAGAACAAGAAAAATAAAAATAAAAATATAAAAATACGATGAAGCCGTGTCTCTATTAGGTTAATATTATTATGCATAATAATAGCTAGCGGGAACCAGCTTTTGGGGCCTCCTTATAACTTTGGCAAACACCAGGACTAAAAACTGTATACTTAACATGCTTTTTTGTTTGTTTGTTTGTTTTTTAATTACTAGTCTACTCATCTAAATACCTTATATTTGTTAGTTTTTTTTTTTCACTTTAGTTGAGACAACTTTGTATCTTCGGACATAACATCGACCAAAAACTCCACTTCACTTCTCTTTCTCCCTTGAACTAACCAATCACTTGCCAATTTTTTGGGCCACCCAGTCAATTGATTAACCTCTGATACTGCATCAGAAACTCGGTTTTCAATCAATGCAGCTTCAGCTCGTGCCAATATACTTTCAATATCATTCCCTTCTGGATTACCACTCTTTTTAGCCAAAAAGACTGAGAATAGTTTTGAAGATAAATGCCCACTGATACCAGCATCTGGAGGTAACAAACTAGCATCTCGAATTTTTGGTTCCAACATTTTCAACCGTGCGGCCAACTGGCTAGTTGATAAAACGCCATTAGTCCAAACATCTTCCGGAACAGAGTCAACTGCTGATTGGATTAAATCATTCTCTTTACCAGCGTTTCGGATTCGATTCAAATAAAATCCTAATGGAGTTGGCTGTTTGGAGTTGTTTAAAGTATGACTTAGCGAACTCAACGCCGCTTGTAATTTTGCAGAGTTTTGACTATTTTCAATCAAATTATCTGAATCTAAAGATAATTTTTGCAAAAATTCCAATTGTTCAGTTAATTCTTTAATTTTACCCAATCTGCCACTTCGCTCATTTTCAACCAGTTCAGCAACTTGTGCAGCAAATTGTTTATGTCGTTGGTTATCAACTGCTAACAATTTGTTATTTGCTTGTTTTAATACTGCTGTTTTGGTAGCTTCAATTTCAGTGACCAATCGATTATTATACAAATCAATAATTCGTTGTTGTTCTTTATAAAATTGTTCCAAAAATTCACCTTGTTTATTATTAAATTCTTTTTGTAAAGCGACAGTTCGTTGATCTCCCAATTTTGAAAAGCTGTCTGCTTGTCGTTCTAAAGCTTGTTTCAATTCCTGTTGAGCATTGGTTCGAATAGATTGAATAGATTCACTCAGTTTGATCAAATCTGTACTCAAAGTTTTGACAATTTCGTCAGTTGGCGCAGCTTTGTTAACAGCCTTGATGAATTTATTCAATGTTTCCACTGAACTTACAACAACTGCATCTGCATCTTGAGGTAAATGGACTAATGGTAATTCTTTTTTAGATTTTGGCATTGGAGCTGGTGAGGTAACTCTTTGTTGTTTTGGCGGTTCTTTAGTATCCTTTGCACTAATATGAGGTAGAATTTCTTCTGGTGTTTTAACTTCATTTGCACTAACTCCTCCTTTTTCAATGGTGATTTTTTCCCCCTTTGGTCTATCACTAGAATTGGTTAAACCCGGCAAGGGCAATTTTTCATTCAGTTTAGATCGGAATTGCCGTTCTTCAACCCATGCCACGACATCCTCACTGAATGGCACGTATTCAGTGAACAAGTCATGGAATCGGTCATTCTTCATGGCATAGTATACTCCACCGCCGTACCCGCACGCTCCAACAAATGTAGTAAAGAATAAAAAGTTTCGTAATTTGTGTGTCTTTTTTGGTGGTGGTGGTGGTGGTGGAAGCTTCGATTTAGCTGCTTCTTCGACAACTTTTTTCACTGGTTCTTTAGCTTCTTGTAGAATGAACCGGGTTGTGCTTAAAGCACGCTTGGTCATCAATTGATGTCGAAGCATTGGTGGTTTTAAACAAATATTGTGGTGGAGTACAAAAAAAATCCAAAAAAAAAGAGTTTTTTAGGAGCCGAATGGACCAATGGAATTTTTTTGTGAGTAAAAAAAAATCTTTTTGTTATTGCGCATACAATTGAACAGCAACAACAACGTACGGTAATTGGGAAACAAACAATTACCAGAATCACGTGACGTGTTATTTAAGTCACGTGCAAATTTAAAAAAAAATTAAGAACGCGAGATCTTGAAATCTTGAATATTCAAGCCCAGCCGCATGAATTTTTTTTTTTTTTTTTACCTTTTCGAAACTTTATATCCCAATTATTGTTATTGTTCAAATAAAAAACTAGACAAATTCATCACCACCACATAATTTAAAAAAGTTATAACAATGGCACAACCTGTTTATGGGGGCGACGAAATCAGCGCGATTGTGGTTGATTCTGGGTCGTTTTACACTCGAATGGGGTTTGCCGGGGAAGATGCGCCAAAACTGGTAACTCCAACTACGGTATGTCGACAATTGAATGAGAATTACGATCCAGAACAACTACCAACTGCTGGTGAAGAAGAACAAGAACAAGAACAAGTTAAGAACAATAAAAAATACAACTACTATTTTGATGATAATATCAACATCCCTCGACCCAATTCCGAACTAATTAACCCCATGACTGATGGAATTATCAGCGATTGGGACGCGACTCAGGAATTGTGGGATTGGGGGTTACAAGATCGATTGAATGTTAATATGGAAGAGCACCCGTTATTAATCACTGAACAAGCATGGAGTACTGATGAGAATAGAGCGAAAGCTATGGAATTGGCATTTGAGCATTTCAACGTGCCGGCGTTTTTTATCGTCAAGACCCCGGTATGTGGATTACTAACTAGTAATAAAGGTGGTAGCGGGATGGTCGTAGATGTTGGGGATAAGGTGGCTACAGTGACACCGGTAGTTGATGGATTGGTGCTGTTTAAACCAAGTAGAAGGACGAGATTGGCGGGTGGGTTTTTAAGTAGTCAAATTGACAAGCTTTGTAAAAAAGAAGAGATCCAAGTGGTACCACGATATGAAATTAAAAACAGAAAATCTGTTGGACTAGGAGAACCACCATCATTTGAAAAGAAAACCTTTGATTTTGATGTACATCCATCGTTTGAAGAGTATCAAAAACAAGTTATTTATCATGAGTTTAAAGAATCACAATGTCAAGTTAGTGAATTACCATTGGATGCCGAAAAGAGTAGTGATGCGGAAAAAAATGAAGAATTTGATAAACGAGAATTTGAGTTCCCAACTGGGTTCCATAAAGAATTCGATAAACAAAGATTTGAAACTAGTGAAGCATTATTCAAACCGTTAGATTACGAAACAGAAGGGTACCCAATGAAGGATGATGAAGATGAAGAACCGTCAACTGATAAAGAAAATGAAAAAGATCCGTTATTAAAAACTGATCGTACAGCATCTGGATTTAAATATCAAGGTATCACCAAACTTATTCAACAAAGTATTGATGCATGTGATGTAGATATTCGACCCAATTTGGCAAACAATATTGTAATTACTGGCGGGACTACACTAACTCAAGGGTTTAACGATCGGATTAATACAGAACTAACTAATGAATTGGCGGGATTGAAGGTTAGATTGTATGCACCAGGTAATGCTCTCGAACGGAAAAATGCATCATGGGTTGGTGGATCAATTCTCGCTTCTTTGGGCACATTCCATCAATTATGGATTTCCAAAAAAGAATACGAAGAAGTGGGTGTACAAAAGCTGTTGGACAAACGATTTAGATAATAATAAAAAAACAACTGTTTATTTTTTTATTCTTTAAATAATATTTATACTAGAAATACACAATTTACAAAACTAGAATATCATTCAAATCATCCAAGACTTGTCTGCTTTCAATCTTTTCAGCTTGCTTCATATCCAATTTGCCCTCGCTATACAAATCCCATAAAGTTGTCTTTTTGTCAACAACCGATTGCAAATTTTTATCAGTTATTTTAAATGCAGCATCAGTCAACCCGTTTGGAACTTGTTCTTCTAATGGGTTTCGTGTGATGATTTGTTTTGGATGGGCAGTAATGTCAGTAGTAAACAGTTGCAAATAGTACTCAACATTTGATTGGTCATTGTTAACGACCAAACGGTACTTTCTCCCCTTTTGTAACACTCGTTTCTCGAATTCTGGGTCAGAAAAGAATTTATCGTGAATCTTGTCAAAAACTTGTGTTGATGGATGTGTTTCAACTCCAAATGGTTTTTTAGTGGTAGATTGAACTTTTGCGGCTTCCATTATTATTTTCTTATTGTTGTTATTATTTGGTATAAAATTATTGTAATAATAGGAGATGTTGAGATTATTTATAGTTTTGATTTTTTGGAGCAATTGTGTTCAATTTCCAAAGTTGTTTATTTTGACAGCAGCAATCCGACGTCATAGCGCGGCAGGTAGCAACACTACATTTCAGTGCGGCTCAAGAATTCTTTGGATTATAAACAACTCCACCGAATCTTCATCCAAAACTTTAATCATGACGTAAATTTTGTCGAGTAG
This sequence comes from Blastobotrys arbuscula, assembly GCA_030564365.1. Lineage (NCBI taxonomy): Eukaryota > Fungi > Ascomycota > Dipodascomycetes > Dipodascales > Trichomonascaceae > Blastobotrys > Blastobotrys arbuscula. The sequence goes on along the minus strand of JAJLUN010000011.1, from coordinate 50,776 downwards.
TTGGAAAAAATAGAATATTCAATCGTTCGAATTTTAGAATATACATTAAACCAGAAAAATCTACCATACGGTGTTTAAATAAAAAAAACCAAGTAAGTAAGTGCTATCAGTATCTTTGAGTGCAATTGTAAACTGTTAATATTTCCTTTTACAAATAATAAATAATAAAAACTAAAAAAAAAAAAAAAAAACCATTAAAAAAGTATTAGTAAAGATTTCAAGTTAGAAGTTAAACTCCCACGAACCATTTTCCAATCCAGTTAATGCATCTTCCAACACAACCTGCCTTCTGGACATGACATACCTGGTTTTATCTAGCAATGCAACTTTATGACTCCCCATTTCACCAGCTGGTCTTTCAAAAATCTCACTCAATTGTTCGGTAGCAACTTCCAAATCCCGTTGATTATCTTCAAACAAATGGGTTTTATTACCCCGTTTTAGATAATATGCAAATGCATAAGTCCAAGTTAACGTTCGCCGACTTTCTTGTAATGCTTCAAACCCTTGGTGTAAAAACTGTACTTCAATCCAACTCATGCCACTAGACTGTTGCATTTCCTTCATTTTCCCATTAACCCGTTCAAAAGTTTCCTTATCTAATTTCAAACTTTGTAAATGGTTGGCATATCGGTTATAATAAAATAAATAACGTTCCAATTCAGCTCGCGATTTTTCTTGTTCCGTTCGTGCAGTTTTGGAATCATTTTCATCAAATCGTGAACAATTGAAATATTGTTGACCATGCTTTTGCCAATCCCCCATACACATCCAGCAAAAATTATATCGACATTTTTTGCATGTCATATGGTTACACCCACCATTCTTTTCAATACATGAATGACATTTTGGACAATCTTTAGTATTCGCACTAATCCAATTCGAAGTTTCCGAATCATCTTGACATTTTTTCAACCATTTACCTGCTAATGAGCATGTACATGGCATATGATCTATTTCTTGACACCCAAAACAAAATAAATTACCACAGTCACATTTAACTGTTGGCACTATTTTCTCCAAATCAGCCTTTCGAACCGAACATTCAACTGCATATTTACATCCAGGAGCTGGGCACCATGTTAAAAATTCTTCATGATCAACATGAGATTTTAGACTCAATTCTTTATATTTTTCAAAAACAACATCCTTGATCAATTTTCGAATTGATCCATCATCAAGTTTTAAAGGACATTTTTCACCAAAGCATGAAACAGGTCGGCATTCTCCTTCTGTAGTAACTTTTTTGGTAATATATTCTCCGTAACATTTCGTACATAATTCATGACCACATGCCAATGCAAAACTTTTCATACCTTTAACATCACCGGCTCTATCGCAGCAGATCAAACAGAAAAAATCGTCGTTTGGGATCTTGATTTCTGGATCATGATAATCAGTATCTAAACTTGGCAGCCCACTACTTTTGAACACCTTATCCGCATCTTCCATGAATCGTTCTATTAATGAATCTTCATGCCAATTAAAATGTTCCAGTAGTAGCATGCACTCGTTTATTGAGACTCCTAATAAACTTGATACTCTTGATGCGACATCCATCTGTTGTTGTTCCAAATCTTCTGGAGCCAATACTTTATATTGAGTTTCACATTTTTTGGCCTGTTTTTCTTCTTTCAAATCTCCAAATCCGTCATCTTCCTCCAGTCCATCTAGATCAGACTGTTGTGACATTTCAACATCTTCATCATCAAAATCTGGTTCTGAAAAGTCGCTGTTATCATCAAAGTCACTCATTTTATTAGTAGTTGTGGTTAGTTTGCGGCGTTTAGCTTGAGGCGACGATATTTTGTCTATAATAATAATAAAAATAAGAGTTTTTTTGAAATCAAAAACGATTTTGATCCTGATAAAATAATAAATATCCCTATTTGTTGTTAGGAGTATAAAGAAGTTGTTGTCGTGAGAGGAGTTATGGTTAGTAATGGAAAAAAGTAAAAGAAGAAAGCTTCAGGGTTTTTTTTTTTTTTTGTTTTTTTTTTTCAATTGGAAAGCTGGTTAGAACAGAACGTATGTTATTACGCCAAAAATGTGGTCGGCGCCTAATTAATTCGAACTCACTGTTTAAAATCAGCTGTAAACAAGCAGGGTTTAGCTTACTAAGGCTTGTAGATCGGTGGCACTAGTGTGTTGAGCTTCTTCTTCTTTTGAGGAGAGGAGGCGGCCTCCCCGATTTGGAGTCAAGGGAAATTGCTTAGGCGTTAATAATAATATGCGTTGGGAGTTTGAGTCAACTTTCTTTTGTGATTGTGTATTACATATGTTTTGATAAGCATTAGACAGTACGTAGTAATTTTGCGCACCCAGCCTAGTTTATAAGTATCGTCAGAGTTTTGAACGGAGAAACTGATAAAATTAATGCCTTTGTTACAGGTATTTATTGACCTTTATTTTTATTTTATTATTATCAACTCATAACTCAAGATATATGATAAGAAGAAAAATAAATAAAATGTAGTGTTTCTTGTTAACTGACCATGGATGGATGATGCATGGCAAGGCTGATAATTATAAAAATTGTAACGAGAGTAATAGTACAACAACAAAATAATGATTTTGCAATAAAAACAATGATGATCATACGATTTCTATGTTGTTAGTAAATAAATAAAATACATAAAGCTTTATAACATTAGTCGTCCCTTATAAAAAGATTATGGAGACTCTGAAGTGTTTTTACTAGTATCAGCGTTTAAACACCATTTTAAAGTAGTCAATGCCCTTTCACGATCCTCTTCATGAAACAACCACAGTCCATACATACCACCATCTGGCCCTTGCACCATGATGAATGGATCTTCCAAATTGATATCCATATCAGGGGCACCAGTTTTGGCACTTATTGATAATGGGGTGATTCCTAGGTTGAAATTCTCAATACTTAGACGATTCAAAACCGTTAATGCATACGGATATTTTTTAGAATCGCCAATATCATTAGGATCTCTAGCAATACGCGAGTAAACAAATAGCGTTCCCTGACAATTTAGTTTTTCCCATTCTTCATTCTCGATATTGAATTTATAAACATTGCAAATTGCACTTGTGAAAAAGATTTGGTATATTTTAGGATCGTGACGCAGCAGCACTGTGTAATTGTATTGTTGTCGATCTTGCTCACTGAATGAGGGTTGTTGTGGTTGTTTGGTTTTTTTCTTCCCCATTTTTTGTCTAATGAATATAGTTGTCGATGGGATCTTTTTTTTTTTTTGAAAAAAAGATTCGTGGGTTCAAGTTGATGAGCTGTGATAGAGTTTGATGCTCCCAAGGTGAGTTACAAAAAACTGACAGTTGAATCACGGAGTTCCGTTATTTATATCTATCTCTCCACGCGTATTTTCATTTTTCATTCCTTTTTTTTGTTTGTAAAGTTTGAGGTTTTACGAAATTTTTATTTTTACCTACCACAAGTTAGTTCATAATAATAATATCATAGGCTAAAAACAACTGTATTCTAAGTTTATTTGTATATTTTTATAGAAAAAAGGAAAAAAATGGCTAGCAATAAGGCGATTGAGAGATGTATTATAAAAAGTGTGTTTGCTGCACCAGAGGCAGAAGCCACCATCCGAACAATTCGTGCTAGTGTTGAAAAGACATTGGGGTTGCAAGAAGATTTCTTGAAAAAAGATGATTATTGGAAGGGTAATAGTAAACAGTTGATTCTGGAAAATTTCGAGAAACGAGAACGAGGAGAGCAACCTGAATTGTCAGAGGATGATGAAGAAAAAGAAGATGAGAAAAAGGAGTTCGAAAAGAAGGATGAAAACAACGTTGAAAAAGTTGCCAATACAGGTGACGAAGATGATGGTACAGCAAAGAATGAAGTTAGCAATCTTCTTAATAATGGCCTGGAAGAAGAAAATGAGGAAGATTTACGTGAATTGACTGATGATGGTGATGATATTATAGATAACCCATCCGTTAAGAAAAGAACTAAAAAAGCACCGCCAACCACTAATAAATCTCCTAAAGCTAAAAAACCGAAAACTGAATCAAAACCTTCACCAAATTCCAAATCCAAACCAGATGCCAAATCCAAACCCAAATCAAGCAGTAAAAAAGACGATGAAATTTCTAGGTTAAAGTCTAATTTGTTAAAATGTGGGGTAAGAAAAAGGTGGGCTACTATTCTTAACCCAATGGCTAATGATAACGAACGAATCAAGTATCTAAAAAACCAATTGACACTACTTGGCATGACTGGGAGATTTTCATTACCAAAGGCCAAGAAAATCAAAGAAGAACGCGAGTATGCTAAAGAAATGGAAGAGTTAGCCGAAGCGGCTCAAGCATTTAGTGAACAAGGTACTCGTAGAGGTAGACAATTACAGAGAAACGCAAGAAAAGTAGTAGACGACGACAATGATGATGATGAAGAAGAAGAAGATAATAATAATAATAACAATAGCGATGATAACGTTGGATCTGAACAAGACATTGAATCAAATTCAAAACCAAACAGACGCGTAAGTATATCAATTCAAGTCGATTTATAATACAAAAGAAAAAAAACAAAAAAACAGTACTAACTTTACAGAAAATTGAAGATAGCGATGAAGAGTAATTGTTTCGAAATTACAATTCCTTTAATACCTTCTCGGCAGCTGATACATCAACACTGACATTATCAGGTTCAACAAAGGCTTTGGTAACTTTACCATCTTCAACAACTAAAGCACATCGTTTAGTTCGGCTGTTACCAAAGAAAGCAGAAGCGTCGAAATCTAGTTCCAAAGCTTTAACGAAACTAGCATCAGAATCAGCCAAAACTCGAACACCAGAACCTTCAGTTGCACCAACAGCTTTAGCCCAAGCACCGGTGACAAAACTATCATTGACAGTAACAACAAAGACATCTTGGACACCCTTTGATTTCAATTGGTTAAAGTTGGAAATATAACCTGGTACATGGCTAGCAGAACAAGCTGGTGAGAATGCACCTGGAACACCAACAATTATATGCTTACCAGATTTGGTTTCATTAGCCAAATTGACTTTGTTTGATGGAGCAGTTTCTTGTAACTCAATTGAAGGAATTTTATCACCAACTTTAACTTGTAATGGTAAGAAAGTTTTGAAACCTCTTGAAAAAGTGGATGGAACAGCTTGTCGTCGTAAAACTTGTCTGGCAATCATTATTATTAAATTTTTTTTTTTATAGTAAATAAGTTTATAGTAATGTTAAGAAAGCAAACTTGAGATTTTAAAGCCCTCTTATATAGTGGCTGCGTAGAACAGCAAAAAGAGCCAGTACGTTAATTATAAGCTTGGAACTTCGCGAGCGCCTAACATCCCAGCTTAAAAATTTCTCGATCCCGTCTCTAATCACCTAATCACAAAATAACAATAAATGGATAACATAGCAAAAAAGAAAAAAAAAAAATGCTGATATTTCGACGACTTTTATCAACTTCTAAATACACTACTGATCAACTCTACGAAGCTAGATTATGGTTATCAAAATTAGATACAAAACAACTACCTCATGATTCATTCCAAATTTCGTTCACAAGGTCGTCCGGTCCCGGGGGTCAAAATGTCAATAAAGTAAGTTCCAAAGCTACCATCAAACTTTCCAAAGATCAATGGCAAAATGCAAGCTGGATTCCATCGATACCAAAAGAACAATTGCTAAGCGGTAGTTTCCCGTATACCACAAAATCTGGTTCATTAGTGATCCAATCTGACAAATCCCGTAACAGACAGGAAAATTTAAATGATTGTTTTAATAAATTGGTCTTAAGTATAAAAGATTTTGTGTTTATTGAGAATGAAATTGATGCACAGGATTTGAAAAAATGGGAAAATATTAATAAAAAGAGCAATGAAAGGCGATTAGAAGGTAAAAAGTTGGCATCTCAAAAGAAGCAAACTAGGAAACCATCCAAAAGAGAAATGGATTTTTAGTAAAAAGTCTATTTGATTTAAATAATTTATATAAATAATAAAATATGATTATTCAACCTTTTGCCGTTTCGAAGGAGTAGTGCTACCTTCTATATCTTCGACTTCAACATCTTCTTCATCTTCTAACGGTCGTTTGGTTCCATGGTCTGGTTCGTTAGAGTCACGTGCTCTTTCTTTCATATCACTATCTGGAGAAGGTTCTACGACAGTATATCCTTGATTTTCTTCGGAACCGTCTTCTAACCCATCTTCAATTGGATGATCAACTTCAATTGGCTCCTGTTTTTCAGCATTTTTTTCAGAATTGTCATTATATCCAGCAACTTCCTTATCAGGTTCAGTGGTAGCCGCCGCAGCAGATTGTTCATGTGTGCCATTAGTCTTATCTTCATTATTGGTAGTAGCAGGGGCAGGAACTGGTGTAGAGCTTGATTCTTTAACTTCTTTTGGAGGAGGATCTTCATATAACCCTGAAAACCCCATAGCAGGATTAACAAACCCAAATCTAATCCAATATCCTTGGCCTCTCGAAGCTCTCAAACCTCTCCATGTATTACAAGCCAATTCCCCATCCAATTGTTCAACTTGTTCAGCGATATCTTTCTTTTCACTCTCATCACTTTCTTTCAACACTTCTTCCAACTGATCTTTTCGTTCTTTCAATTCCTTTGATTTCAAATAATAGTTCTTGGCTTCAGGAATTTTATATTGTCCCTGATTATCTTTTTTCAATTTATCAATACCAGTTTCAATCTTCCATGCTTTGCTTAATACCGCCGTACCCATACTGTGCCAAAACTTTTTCCTTGGTTTCTTGATTGCCAAAAACTTTGATTTCCAAGATTCAATATCATCCATTGTTAAAGAAGGTTTATCAAAGGATGGACAACTCAATGTTTTCCATTCACTCCATGCTCGTTCACTGACCAAAACTTGGTTAATTGTGCGCCTCAAACTTTTGGAATTTATATCATTGCCCAATAATTGTCGAGATATTTTTTCAAAAAAGGAGCTATCTTCATCATTTATTGTAAAATTATACATGACCGCTTTGTTCAATTTCACTTCATGTTCTTGAGTCAATTTATTTTTTTCATGGGCTGACAAACTCATCAAAAACTGGCATATAACCAAACATTGCGCTAATACAGTAGATCTAAAACTTGGATCGTTCATTTGTAAATTAAACAAATCTTTTTTAGTTAGCCATTTAGGGATAAAAACCTGATCACCTTCCTGTTGAGGTAATGGCGTGTTCCTAGCGGTAGTTGGATTCCTATCTTTGCGCCGATGTTTATGCAATTCTTGTTTCTTCATTGCCGCAAGTACACTGCTCAATTGTAATTTAAATTTGTCCAATTCCGATTGACCAAACAGCGTTGTTGGATCTAAAAATATCTCTTGTAATGACCAGAATATTGCATACAATTCATCTTTCTCTTTATCAAGCTTTGCTTGTTTTTCATCTTGTTTATCCATTTTCACATCTCCATCAGTATCTTTCTCTTCTTCATCTTGCTTCGCTTCATAAATAGTAACATTATCAACATCAAAAGCACCTCTTAAATTCAACCCCGATTTTTCAGTTAACGGGAAAGCTCTCGCCAGAAACATCCCTATAGTCCCTGAAAACCGTGAATGTTGATTCTTTGATAACCGTTTCATTAATTTATTACAGTATCGAATTAAGGTCAGTCCCGGGTTTCTATTCCCCACCAGATCTTTACATAATCGTTCCTCACGACTTGTCATGTAATACCAGAATCTCTCACACCAGGGGATGGTCTCAATATCCAACATTTCTTCAATCAAAGTGTGAACCATTGACAACTCTGCTTTATCATTTTCACTTAAATGCAACATGCAATCTATTAGTTTGCTAGTCTTGCTAACATCATCGTCATTCCCACAATATTCGTATAGTCTTGATTTAGCCGCTAATTCTAATGTCAATTGATGTTGTGATTTTTGATCTTTTTCTGATTCAGCGTTGGATATCAATTCGTTATCCGCCCAGTTCAAGCATCGTTTGCATTCTTTTTCGGTTAATGGGTATGATAACGCATCTTTTTTACGAATACCAGATAAGATTTTTTCCAAACTCTCTGATAAACTCATTTCGTTAAAACTATTTTTACAACTATTCTACAGGTTTTCAATGTTGCAACATTTTGAGTAAAAAAAAAAAAAAAATATCGAAAAAAATATTAGCACATGTTGGGAGTAATGCGCGACAGTCTTGCCGTCGTGTTTGTGTAAAACTCGCACACCAAAAAGATACAGCTCAATTTTAGCCAAAAAAAAAAACGCGTTTTAAATATTATTCTATAAAATAAAATAAAATTGTATATATGGTTAGTAAATAAATAAAAGAAGAAAGAAAAAAATCATCGCATATTACTATTCATATTATACTGCCCTGGTAAAGTTTTCCCACCCGGCAAGCTCTTGCCAGCCATATTTTGAGGTTGTTGATTTTGTTGTTGATTCTGTTGCTGCATTTGCTGCTGCTGCTGCATCCGTTGCTGCTGCAATTGCTGGTTCAACGCCATTTGATATTGTTGTTGGTTAGTCATCATCATACGCTGTGCCTGGGCTTGTTGAGCAGTTTGGTTACCACCACTGGCAGCTCGTTGTTGTTGCTGTTGTTGTTGCTTGGTAACCTTCGCCTGTTGGGTTTTTGGAGCATTGGCACGTTGTTGAGCATTATTCATTGCCGGGGAACCCATAGGACTAGCAGAATCGGATGCTAACCGATTTTGATTATTGTATAGATTGTATTGTTGGTTTCGTTGTGCAGCCATCATTTGTTGCTGCTGTTGTGGGCTTTGGTATTGCGGTTGTTGTTGTTGCTGCTGCTGCTGTTGTTGTTGTAATTGTTGCAATTGCTGTAAATATTGGTTTTGGTTTGTATTATATGCCTGTTGTTGTTGCACTGCGGCTTGAGTTTGAGGCGCCTGCCGCTGCTGCTGCGGCGTTGGCTGCTGTGGCTGTAACTGAGCACCATTAGCCATATTAGGTGTTCCCGCATTTACAGGTGACCCTTGATTTGGTGATTGTTGCCCACCACCAGTTTGTTGCTGCTGCAACTGTTGTTGTTGGGCAGCAGCTAATCGCTGCTGCTGTAACATTTGGTAATATTGTTGCTGTTGTTGTGATCGAATGTTGGCATTAATGTGCTGAGCAGGAACTGCTTGGCTCCCTTGTGGATTGTTAGGGCCATTAGCAGTATTAGTTGGATTGGCGGCTTGTGCCTGTTGGGCCGCTTGTGCTTGTACCTGTGCCTGTGCCGCTTGCTGAGCCTGAATTTGTGCTTGTTTTTGTTTTTGATCTCGTTCTTTCTTCTTTCTGTATTGTTCAATGTAACTTAGTCTCATAAACTGGCCCGAAGTACTACTGTTATTGTTTTGAGCATTTCCCTTATTGGATCTTAAATCATCCAATAACAACATCAAATCTTCATATTCAGATCCATTATAAGCCATATCTTCATGTAACCCTCGTGGTTTCTTTGCAACTTCTGGTCGGAATGAAAACAGCTTCTTTTTGGCTTCCTCTGGTGTTAGACCTTTTGGACTGTTTTGACCAACTGGCAGGTTACAGTTGTATGGATTTTTTGGTACTGATAAATCAACATTTCGAACAGTCAATGCCAAAATCTCTGCTTCCATCATTAATGCCAAATGATCTGTGAACCTCCCATGCGAAGTATCAGTAGTGTATAACAAATCATGGTATAAAGATAACGCAGTCGGTCTCAAGATACACCGATGAATTTTTGGTTGCTTGGCTGGTATTGGAGGTGTACTGCTGGCATCATTGTCTTCATTTTTAACACTAGGACTGCTATCATCATCATCATCATCATCATTGTTATTATTATGTTTCCCAACGTGACGATGATCAATCAGCTTTATTATAATGCATCCTTCATAAAACCTAATCCCGGAATCTCGAAACACTTCAGTTGCTGCAGGTGGGATACTCTCTTCTTTAACATACTCCATTAAAGTTTTGATCAACTGGCTGCTTTTTGGCAAAACACCTTCTTGGTTACCAAATCGGAAATGCGTAGGATGAATATGTAACTCAATACTAGCTGGTTCATTTTGATACTTTTTCAACAATTGTTTCGAAGTTTCTGCAAAATTGGCGTTTTTCAGTGCTGCCAACCGTTGAGCTTGTTGAGCTTTGGCTTGTGCTTGTGCCTGGGCTAATTGCCTTTGCTGTAATGTCAGCTTTACATTATGATTGTTGGTAGCATTATTGACCGTGTTGTTAGAAGTTTGGGTGGGGGTGGTTGGAGTACTACTAACCGCGTTATCATCCTCATCATCTTTGATAATTCGTTTACGTTCACCAGCAGAACGTGTATTCATTGTTGCTGTTTTTTTTTTTGTTAATTATATCCTTTTCCAAAGAAACAGATAATAGAAGATGACCACAGTAATATAGTTCTCGATTGTAAAAATTGATTGATACCCTTTGATCTTATTCTTTTTCTTTTTTCTTTTTTTTTTTTTTCCTGTAATGTTCAAATGAAAGTGAGGTTTAGGAATTTGGGAATTTCCACCCAGCGGCAGTTGGACAGTTAAGAAAAGCGAGATAACGGAGGACCGATATTATACACGTGATAATTATCACGTTTTTTTGTTTTTTTTTGAAATCGCAAAGCAAACTAGTACATTAAAAAAAAAAATCTACAAAAGCCATTTATATCAAACAATAATAAAAGAAATAAAAAATAGAATATATATTGAATACAAAAGTGAGATATTACCAGACGCTTCTCAGCCCCAATACAGAAGTAATCAACCCACACAAGCCAACAAAACCATCATCCAATTCAACCAACTTTAACCCGGACAATGGAATAGTAGTATCTAACAAATCCCAAACAAATTGTCTAATGGAGCCATATTTTTCATCTTCAACTTGTTTCAAAGCATCAAAATCTTTTTCTTTTTCAGAAATTAGCGCTTGTTCTCTAACCTTGACTTTTTGGTATCTTCGAGCAGAATTAACCAAATTACACACCAAACCAAATAACCAGAATTTTTGAGCTAGTCGTTGAAGGGTAGCAATATTTTGGAAATTATAAACCTTTGCGGCATGTACCCATAAAATGGTATCCAGCCCCATATAACAAAAATACCCGATTTGTTTACCAGTTGCAGTTAACCGTAAAACTGGATCAGCTGTTTGATTTGAGTATGCTTGAACTGCTTGTTTGAAATGATTTAATGGTTTACCAGCTCTAAACAATTTTCGACTAAAAGATAACTGTTGTTGTAAAGTTTTCCAAAACAGATAGTATTGTTTGCTATAACCCTTTTGATATAAATAAAATGTTAAAAATTTGGACCAGTACTGTAAAGTTCGCATAATTTTATCTCTCCCTACCTGAGTGTCCAAGAGTTTTAAAACTCTGAGGTATGTTGGGTGGCTGATTGAGATTGACATGATTAGTCGTGGTGTCGTAATATTGCGAGAAAAAACAAAAAAATTAAAAAAATTAAAAATTAAGCGGGAGCCTTTACTAATAAATAGTTTTTTCTGTAATAAGTTGTAACTAATGTATAGATACAGAAAAACGATAGCTGCAGTGGTCTGAAAATTACTTAATTGCAAGTAGAAAGTGAAAGTGAGAAAAGCGGAAAAAGATGAACGTTCATTTGTTGGGTTATAATAATAATTAACCGAGGGAAGAAGCGCTGCGTGTTTCCCGCAATATAAACTGTATGCGCTTGAGATAAAATGAACCGAGTCTTTTTTTATTTATTTTTTTATTCTGCGCCTGCTTATTCGGACCTCTCAAAATTTTGATTCTTTTAATGCGGAGAAGCACCGGAAGGTCGGGAGATCGGGACATGTGCGGCTCACCCGTTTTATATCTAACGAATTTACAGTAACAAAATATAAATATTGAATAGTCATTAAAAATATGTTGTTTTTTTTTCTTTTCTGTGTATATATACATTATATTATAAAAAATAAGTAATTCTAAAATTACATTCATTAGTTTTGATTAATTCTTTTAAACCATAACTCGGCTACCAACCCATTCACTCCATCGCTTAACTTCACTTGGAATCTTACCATCTTTATTCAGTTTTTCTGGTAACTTAACCTTCAATGTTTTGGCAAATAAGATGGCAGTTTGTGGTTCATTGAACAACGGAATACCAAAGTCAATAGCATTTCGTCTCATGATATAATCTTCGTCTTGGAAACTCTTTGCTCGTTGTTTGGCCAAGTTGATAACACCCTTAATATCATATTCTTCAAACTTTTCAACAATAGCACGTTTATCATCCTTTGGCAAGATCAAAATTTCACTTTCAATACCAGCTTGTTTGAAATATTGTTGAACTTCTTCAGTGGCAACATAATACTTATAACCCAAGCCATTCATTTCTTTGGCAACTTGACTCAAATATTCATTACCAGTATAACCACCGAATAACAAGCCAGATGGTGGCAATGGAACCTTGAAATTCATAGTAGATTGGAAACTGGTCCAGTAAGCTTCAATCAAATCTTTACCGAAACATGCAATTTCACCAGTAGAAGCCATTTCAACACCCAAGAATGGATCAGCGCCTGCCAAACGAGTGAAAGAAAACTGTGGGACCTTAGTAGCAACATATGGCCGTTCAACAGCCATCAAATCAGCTGGTTGTGGTGGTTGATTCAACAAGGCCTTGGCAGCAACATCAATGAAGTTAGTACCCAAAACTTTAGAAACAAATGGGAAAGATCGAGAGGCTCGAATGTTACATTCAATAACTTTTAGTTCATCTCCAGCCTTAATGATTTGCATATTGAATGGTCCAGTAATCTTCCAAGCTTTAGCAACTTTTTCGGCAATTTCCTTCAATCGAGCCATTTCAGTGGTTCCCAAGTTGACTGGTGGTAAAACTAAAGTAGCGTCACCAGAATGGATGCCGGCATTTTCAACGTGTTCACTAACAGCGTGGACCAATAAGTTACCTTCATGGGCAACACCATCAATATCGATTTCCTCAGCACCTTCAATGAATTTAGTAATAACAACTGGATGATCTGGAGAAACGCTTGATGCATTGTTCAATTTGAATTCCAATTCAGATTCATCATGAATAACACTCATAGCAGCACCGGACAAAACATATGAAGGTCGGACCAAAACTGGATAAGTAACCCGGTCGGCGAATTCTTTAGCTTCTTCAATAGAGGTCAATTCACTCCAGGCCGGTTGGTCGACGCCAATACTATCCAAAATAGATGAGAATTTATGTCGATCTTCTGCACTATCAATATCTTCTGGGTTAGTACCCAACACATTAGCGCCACCTTGTTGTAGTTTTAATGCGATATTTTGGGGCAATTGACCACCGACAGAAACAACACATCCAGCGGCATGTTCCAATTCATAAATATCCATAACTCGTTCATAACTTAATTCTTCAAAGTAGAGTCGGTCAACTTCATCGAAATCGGTAGAAACGGTTTCTGGGTTATAATTGATCATAATAGTCTTTTTGTTTTGTTCTCGCAAAGCTCGAGCGGTAGAGACAGCACACCAATCAAATTCAACAGAGGAACCAATTCGATAGACACCAGAACCCAAAACCATTACACCATGATCATTGAATTCGATATCATGAGTAGTGGCATTATAAGTGGTATACAAATAGTTGGTATTAGCAGGGAATTCCGCGGCCAGAGTATCAATCTTTTTAACAAATGGTCGAACACCAAAGTTCAATCGTCGAGCTCGAACTTCCAATTCGGTGCTACCAACGGCCAATCCAATTTGATTGTCAGAGAAACCAAGTTTCTTAGTTTCCAACATGGTTTCGTGAGTGATACCAAACAATGAGCCAATTTGTTCCAATTTCTTTTGTTGATTGACAATATTCATCAATTTTTGCAAGAACCATCTATCAATCTTGGACAAATCATGAACTCGATCAATTGAGTAACCTTCGTGCAACAAAGCTTGACCAACAGCCAACCATCGTCGATCAGTTGGGTTAGCCAAAGCATCATCCAAATTTTCAAATTCACCACCTTGGAAACCAATAAATGATGGATCAACTTGTCGAATAGCTTTCTGGAAAGATTCTTCAAAGGTTCGACCAATAGCCATAACTTCACCGACGGATTTCATAGATGAGCCAATATCTCGCTTAACATGTTGGAATTTGGCCAAATCCCATCGGGGGATTTTGGTCACCATATAATCCAAAGAAGGTTCAAAGTTAGCAGAAGTGGATTGGGTGACAGCATTTGGCAATTCTGGTAGCGTGTAACCTAAAGCAATCTTAGCAGCAGTATAAGCCAATGGGTAACCGGTAGCCTTTGAAGCCAAAGCAGATGATCGAGATAATCGAGCATTAACTTCAATAACTCTAAAGTCCAACCCATCTGGTTGCAAAGCATACTGAACATTACATTCACCAACAACCCCCAAGTGTCGAATAATCTTAATAGCAGCAGATCGCAACATGTGATATTCTTCATCACTCAAAGTTTGAGAAGGAGCAACAACAATAGAATCACCAGTATGAATACCTAAAGGATCGAAATTTTCCATGTTACAAACAGTGATACAATTTCCATCTCTATCTCGAACAACTTCATATTCAACTTCTTTCCAACCTTTCAAAGATTTTTCAACCAAGATTTGTTTACTTAAAGATAAAGATTGAGAAGCCAAATTGTGTAATTCATCACTATTGTTAGCAAAACCAGAACCAAGACCACCTAATGCATAAGCTGATCGAACAATAATTGGGTAACCAACTTGTTCCGCAGCAGCCAATGCATCATCAACAGTTTCAACCGCGATAGATTCAGCGATTGGGATATCAATTTCTTTCAGCGCTTGAGAAAATAAATCTCGATCTTCTGAAGTTTCCAATGTTTTGATTGGTGTACCCAAAACCTTAACGCCATATCGTTCAAAGACTCCCATTTTATCCAATTCGACACCAACATTTAAACCGGTTTGACCACCAAAGGTTAATAAAATACCATCTGGTTGTTCTCGTTCAATAATATATGTAATGTATTCGGCAGTGACTGGTAAATAATAGATTTCATCTGCTAGTGCATGGCTAGTTTGATTTGTAGCGATATTTGGATTGATAAGGACACTTTGTTTATTAGCTTCTTTCAAAGCTTTGATAGCTTGAGAACCTATATTTTAGTTAGTACAACAAAAAAAAAACCATTTAAAACGTACCTGAATAATCAAATTCCCCTGCTTGACCAATTGATAACCCACCAGACCCGATAATCAACACTTTGTTGACATCGACTAGACTTTGTGCTTTACCGGCTTGAGATAGAATCCCTGCACCAGAATATGTTGGGTTATTCACACTTGAATTGAATCGTTGGAATTGTTTTGTGAAATTGAGGAATTGGCTATTCCATTTTCTGCAAGACCCGGCAAAGACTGATCGAGTCAGCTTAATCGACGGTCGAACTATCATTGTATAGATAAAACTCTTAGTTGAGTAAGAATTATAAATAAAAAAATAAAAATTTGACTAAATGTGTAGAAGGAGAAAAGAAGAAAAAAAAAAATTTTAAAAGAAATAAAAAAGATCTGACAATATTTTTATATTATAACATCAAAGATCTCTAGATAAAAATTATACAATTAGTCTAGCATAACAAAAAAACAAAAAAAAAATATTGCTGCGATTTGGGCTGGTTAGACTAAACATTCAAGCATTGATTAGGTTACTTATGACTCTTTTTTCATCTAAATAATGGATGCGCTGCAGTAAGTGTTTCCCACCGCGTCTTAAATTTATGCAAGTTGACTCTCTAATTTTTCAAAATTTTCCACTTTTTTTTTTTTTTTTTTTTTTTTTTTGTATGGGGTTGAAGAATTTACACTATTTTCTGCGCACGCTACTACTGATTAAAAGATATCCATGAGATATAAGATGTATAAAACCAACTTTTCAGCCATCGAAATCTCAAAGGTTTTAGAAACCCGCATGCCGAGAGAGAAAGGAACAAACTTTCTTTTTGTTGGCTATCTGTAAAATTTAAACTAGGGTTCCACTAGAGGCTCGATCGTAAACTTCAATGAATCGATAAATCTATAGCTTTATGGGTTAATTAATAGTATATATACCATAGAGATGAAGTATCGCGGTGGTCAACTAATTATGAGGCAACTGTAGTTAATTAAGACAATTAAGAGAGTGCTACAGCGGAATTTCTGTAACTTTAAAAATTAAAAAGACGTTTCGGTTATAAATGGAATATTGAACTATTGAACTAAAAGAATTCCTAAACTTGTGGTTGAGAAGTACTATTATTTTGGTAATTAACCAGTTGTCTTGGTATCGATGAAGGCAGTAAAACAAAAAGAGTCTTAGTTTAAACTGGGCCGGACGATTTTCAAGGCACAGACACTAAGTTATTAAGACTTATTATTTAAGCCGACTGATAATTGAGGGATATGCCACCGGCGATAAGAAAGGAAACAAAAAAACCGACTATAGTTAATTATCTTACATAGATATACTCAGTCTGAAAAAATTTATATGTACGTAAAGTATAAGCTTAAGGTTTCTATCAGATGCAGTGTTGAAAAATTGATATTTGAGACATCAACATGTATGACACATTTTTTTAATTTTTTTTTTTTTTTTGTACGTTCAGATTTCGTTTTACCTGGGCTTCTGCGCTTTGTAATGATCATTGATCCATTCAAATAATGGAATTTTAAACACTGACATACGAACTGCACGTTTATCGGAAGTATTAAGATCCCGTGGAATAAATATTCTACTGTAAGCACGAGTACAAACTTTTTTAAAAAGTTCTAAAATTAATCTTCAACTATGAGATTTATCGAAAGTACATAAAAACAAATGGTTTAATAAGTTAATTAAGAAAACAAAAGAAAAAAAAATATGCATTTGGCAATCAACTAAAATATTGTGAATAACTCTATATGATCGAACACTACAACAAATCGTCGTCAGCTTTTACAATAGTATCTTTAATTCTCAACAAAAGGGTAGTCTTCCACTTATCCAATTTAGAGAATTGATCAAATTCTTGCGCTTTACTACTAAATTGTTCCGCATCACCTTCCTTAACACAATCCACCAAATCTTGCAACAGCTGGCATTCTCTGGTTTGAGCAAATCCATGATCCCATTCAATATATTGGTTAATACTTCGTTCAGCATCAACAGTATCTTCCCTTGCCAATCTACACAAACCAGCTCTCAAGAAGTGATCTTTCAATCCCCACCTTGTCAAATTATCGTTCAAACTCGCTTGACTAACTGTATCAAAGGATTCAATAGCTGTACTATAATCACCATTCAAAGCACTAATTTCCGCCACTTTTAAAAATGCTTTATTACCCAATGCCAGTGCCTGATCTTGAACATACCAGTCCCCTGCAGTTTTGTACGCTTCAACTGCATCATTAATTCTATTATCCAACTGTTCATATAATGCACCCAAATCCATTTTATAGTTGGCAGCTCTTCGAAATTGCCCCCGAGTGGTGAAACTAACCACTGATTTTTCCAAACATCTGGCCGCATCTTCTGGATCAGTTTGTTTGTAACTTTTATATGCTTCGACATAGGTATTCCCAGCGTCATCTTTTAATTCGGTTTGTTCTTGACATAGCGCTGCTTTTTCAAAAGTCTGCCCCGCTGATCTGCCATCCTTTTGAACTCGGTATAAATTGGCTGCTTGGATATAGGTTTCGGCTGCTTCTTCTAATCTAGCAGAGTTGCCACCGCTGAAGAAGGAAGCAATTTTGGATTGTGGCTGAGCTAGCTTTTCCGCTTGTCTGATTAGTTCCTGTGGGTCACTCATATTTAGTACTACAGATACCTTTTTTTTTTTTTTTGATTAAACTGTCGTGTCTTTTAAAAATAAAAATAAAAAATAATATAAAAAAACCAATTAATTAAGGGTTAATAAGGGTTAATTTTGATAAATAATATTGAATAATTGGGATAATAGGTTTGCGCAGAATTTGGTTACCCGGATGTGGTGATAAGTATTACTCAAATATTTTGTAAAAAATCGATTTAAGGTTGGGAGGACAATTTTAAACATCACCAAAAAAAAAAAAAAAAAAAAAAAGTTAGACGCGACACGTCGAATATATATATAATTAATAAGAAATAATGGAAGAAGAATCAATTAGATACCAAAAGCTGAGACAAATATCAACACGATCGTTGGAAGAATCGGTGAAATATCTGACCGAAGACCGATTGGAATCATGCTACCCTACGATCGCATCTACAAATAAAGGTCGAGAAGCACTGCGCCAGGCTAGAGCACAAATTGCAAATTATTGGCATACCGCTGCCAATAGAGAATTCGATGCAGTGTTTGAAGAGCGTGATATAGCACAAAAGATGCAGGAATTTGATGAATTATTGGCACTGGCTAAACAAAGAATGGATAACACAGAAGAAAGGGGTAATACGGACAAGCCTGTGTTTATGGATAAATTGAGTCCTGATCAAGTAGTTGATGCACATTTACGACCATTACAATTAAAAGAGGTGGAAAACTTGACAACTGAGTTGGATAAAGTTAAGGAGGAAAATAGACAGTTGTTGGAACAGTTATCGCAGGATGGTGAAAAAATTGAAGATGTATCACAACAAGTTTTGAGTCAACTAAAAACTATAGGTGACGGCGCCGCACTTGACGCGGCGAAGGATCTCCCCACGCGACAAGAAATTGGTCAATTAGTTGACAACATTATTTAAAAAAAGAAAAATCTGTTTATTTATTATTTATTGAAATTCCTTTAATTTCCTATGCAAAATTATTTAATTATTTTTATTATTTGTGAAACTATCGATGCCCAGTTTTAATCTATTAATCTTCAGAACAACCAATGCCAATAATCTATAAATAATAACACACCCTGTCATTGCTGCCAAATATTTAGGTACTGAAGCCTCGAGTTTATAATTTTCCAAAACTTTTTCACCACTTGAAAATTGACAACTTGCTCCACTACATTCAAAGTTTTTGCCCTGAAATGCCATGTTAATTAAAACGCCTGTAACATATTTCAAAGGGGATAGCCAATTGACACCTTTTAAAAAGCCGGGCATGTTTAACGACATGATCCCTGCCATCATTGACCCAATGGACAAAATAACACTAATAACATTAACTGCAAATCCTTCATGCATAAATAAGGTATTAAACATAATACCAATGGACTCCCCACAGTTAACAACTACTAATGAACAATAAGCAGTAGCAAAAAACATTTCAACTGACCTATCCAAATTTGGAATAATTGACATGAATACTGCGTAAATCATTGAAGTAATAAGTTCGAACGGCAGTTCCAATACTGTATAGGTGACAAAAAATGGTACCACTCCATATACGTTATCATCAAATTCTCGATAAAACACTGCACGTTCTCGTGGGTATACTGCCATATTGTTCAACATCCCCACAAAAAACAACGCCGTAATCTCTTGGACTAAACCCAACCGATTTGGAACACCAATCAACGCGTCATCTCTTAGTGGTGCAAAATATAAACAAAAAATTATACCAATACCAACAACTTGCATGATTCTCGCAACAACCATATGAGGTGATCGAGAAAAGTTCACAGTAGTTCGTGAGACTAATGTAGTAATTGCAATCCATGCTGGAGTTTGTTTCCGTGCATAGGATTGGAATTCCGCAGGTAGTGTACTCTCTCTGTTAACAAAATATTTTTCCCCCCGTTTGACTGATTTCCAATTTTCCAACAAATGATTAACCTTTTCACGGCTATGTTCTTCTTTTTCTAATGATTGCAAATTAATAGACACCAAATCCAATAAATGGTCTGCTGGATTGGTCAATGGCGGGCAAGAGTACCCCAAATCTGAAAAATAGCTCAACATTTCGTCACTTTTGCCATTATAAGCTACACTCCCACCACGTGCTAGAAGCAAAATATTGCCAAAATGAGGAAATAGATCGGATCTTGGTTGATGGATTGTAACAATAATAGTTCGACCTTCTTCAGCTAACTGTTTCAATACTTGTAAAATTGAGGCAGCAGTGAAGGCATCAAGTCCACTAGTTGGTTCATCTAATAACAAAATCTTTGGGTCATTCAACAGTTGTACACAAATAGTCACCCGTCGTTTCTCTCCACCAGAAATACCTTTGAGGAATTCATCGCCAATTAATGTATCTGCACAATCTTTTAATCCCATTTTCCTGATGATTTCATCTGCTCTTGCTCGCTTTTGACTTCGTGATAGATGAGGTGGTAATCGTAAATATGCCGCGTAATATAATGTTTCTCGTATTGTTAAACTTGCCAACAACCCTTCATCATCCTGCGTAACATATGAACATAAAGATTGAATTACTGATTTAGAAGGTTTAACGCCATTGAAATAGATATCGCCATTTGAAGAATATTTTTGAAACGCACTAGAGTTTAATCTTCCGGCAATAAAGTTTAATAACGAGGATTTACCCGATCCAGATGGGCCCAAAATAGCATTAATTGATCCTGGTTGAAAATTAGCACTAACACCTTTTAGAATGTCGATGTTTTTGGTTTTGAAACTTCTTCTTTTGACCGACAATTCAATATTATCCAAATCAACATTAATTCTCGCCAAATTAGATTCCACTTTAACGATTTCATTATCAATTATCTCCTTTTTTGGCGGTTTAGTCCTTGATAGACTGATGTTCACTCGCAGATATTTCAGTAAGAACCCAGCAATGATATAAAACCCAACAGCCCACGCCACATTAGCGCATAACGGCACTGTGACCCAATCTACAGGGAACCCGATTTGTTTGATAACATACTCTCCTGTATATGGAGCACATAGCTGCTCATCATCATACGGACAATCACCAACATATCCATTAAACTGATTACTGATTACAGCACCAAATGCATAATAAACATATGCCACCCATTTTGTCCAGCGAACATACACAGGCATATATTTCGCATTAACAAAATACCCGCAAGCCATTGATTGTAATGTATAACCCAAATTACCTACCAAAGCAGCGTTAGTAAAATCTCGTGAGATTGCCGCCGCCATCATCGCATAAGTCATGGAAATATAATGTGTGATCAAAGTACATGCAAAAAAAACAAAATAATAAGAGGCATCATCTGTTCGCAACCCACTCATGAAATATAAAATTACCGAATAAATCAACGGTACAAATAAATCTTCAGTCAAACATTTGGATAGTCTTCTAGACACCAAAAACCCTAATACCGACACACATCCTTCTCTATACTCTCTATCAAACACTCGCAAATCCGGTCCACATAATCGATAAGTTTCATATAATAACATTAGATACCCTTGTAAACTGACTGAAATATATAGTAACCCTTGCATAGATCGGATTCCTGCTAATGACCCATCAAGCTTATAAAAAATCCACCCACACATGATCCCCATTAATGTACATTCAATAAATAATCCCAGCACCCCCATTGGATCTCTATAGCTTAATTTCAATGATCTTCTTGCCAAAACATTAATCTCTCGCAACAACGGTGCCTTCATTCTCGGTAGTTCTTTACCTTCATTTTTTTTGTTTTCATAAACATGCTCTATTAGTTGGTTTTCTTGCCATAATGATAGTAAATTCTCCACTCTCTCGCTAGTAATCTTTTCTTGTTCTTCAGTTCTTGAGTCAATTGCTGCCAAGTCAACTAGCCGGTCTGCCGGGTTTATATGTTCAGGGAAATCGTAACCTAACCCTTCAAAGTACGGAATAGCCTTCGATACCAAACCCGAATAAACCTGCTGACCTCTTGACAAAATCGTAACATAATCAAATAAGAAGAAAATATCCGACCTAGGTTGATGAATACTCATTACCAATGTCCGGCCTTTCTTTGCCAGATTATGACATGTTTTCACTAATAAATATGCACTATTAGCATCTAAGCCAGTTGTCGCTTCATCCAGAAACAACACCGAAGGATTGGCCAACAATTGTATACCAATACTTAGTCTTCGCTTTTCCCCACCACTTAGACCTTTGTGTTCTGAGTCACCAACAAGAGTATTACTACATTCTTTCAATCCCAGTTCCAAGATAATCTCCTCCACAATTTGATTACGCTTCTCTTTTGTACATTTATCAGGTATTCGTAGCTCTGCGGCGTATTGTAAAGTTTCTCTACATGTTAGTCTGGGCTGCAAAATATCTTGTTGTAAAACATATGCATTTCTAATCTTTGATAATGAGCCCCCATTATATAGCACATCCCCTTCAACTTTTAGTGAAGAACTACCCATCCGTTCGGCCATTACATTCAACAACGAAGTTTTCCCACTACCACTACCACCTATAATTGCCATTAAATTCCCCTGGGGTACATCGAGATTAACGTTTTGCAAAATTTTTGATCGTCCTGGCTCTTGTACTAATAAAGACAGGGGCCATTTTGGTGGTTTAACGGTTATATTAAGATCGCGGATATTGATCGTTACCGGATCGACGGTATCCAGCGATAAACTGTTATCCTCATACGACAGGCTTTTTTGTATTAAAGACTGTTCTTTGGATCCTATATTCATTGTGCTCTCTGAAGGAAAAAAAAAAAAAAAGAGGGATTTTATTCATTATAAGTTTCCCTGTTTTTTTTTTTCTTTCTTCTAATTTATAGTTAGCTCCAAGCGGTTTTTGCCTAAATTTTTTATTGCAACTTATTGCGGTAATGGTGTGAAACAAAAACTTTCAGTAAAAAAAAAAAATACGAGCTGTCGCGCTCCTCGTATTTTTATTTTTGTTTAAGCAGGTTTATTGGCTAAACGAAAATCCGAAATTTACGAGCACAAAAAAATAAATTTGTGTGCCGAGCCGTGCGAGCGTTAAAAATAGCGGGGGTTCAAAATCATTTGCGGTTGGCCACCGGTTTTAACACCCGCGGGGTGTAAAAAAAAAAAAAGCCGCACAAAATAAACAAAAACGTGAAAAATCAAATTATTAAATTATTTTTAACCTACTAAACATTTTCAACATGATCAGTAGATTTCCTCTTTTTGTCAGCAATTCTTTGAATTGTGGAATCTTCAGGAGCATCGCCAAACACAATAGCGGCTTCTTCCATTGCAATTGGATTGGTAAATCCGTTATACAACAAAGCGACCTGGATAACAAAATAAACCCAGTTAACACCTTGAGCTCGTAATTTGTATGACAAAACTTCAGTGATATATAAATAAGGCAGCGCATTATAAGCCAGATCATAACTAGCATAAAACAAAAAAACAATCTTTACCTTGGCCCAATGCCCTTTTCTTTAAAGTCTCGTTGTTGATTGATGGCAGACAAAATGGTCCAAAATAACAAAGGTAACCAACATCAAGCCAATCCCTAACAAAAAGTACAATCTTCGTCGTGTTTTACCACAAAAAAATGGCCAAACTGATCGACAAGCCTAAATTGTAATAAATATATCTAAAGCTTCTAATATGTTTTAGTTTCAAAAGTAAGGCAAAAAAAACAAAAGTTAGGATGATTAGAATTTTTAGGTTTCTAGATTATTTTAGATTCATAATTGTGAGGTGACAACAACAATTCGGACTCATCAGACTATTTAGAGTTTGTTCTTAAAAGCTCAAGAATCGGCGCCTGGCAGTCCAGAACATCAGAAGATATCGAGTATTTGCACTATTTGATTCGACTGATTATTGGTATCGGCTATTGGCTCTATTACTCGAGATATTAGCATTATAAGGGTGCACTATTAACCTGATGGTAGGGCGTGTTTCGCTCTTCCCAATGTAGTAAAGCCGATAAACAATACTATCAGATGTGACTGGACTGTAAACGCATTTGATCAGGCTGATGCATTAATTGGAATTAAATGTATCAGATGTTAGAAAAATATGCAAGTGAAGCATTCGTGCTACAGTTTCTCTTATATTTAAGTGCAGAAAGGTGCGCATAATAATAATAAATCAGATAATTCATGCCCACTACTATCATGTGACCAATAATTTACCGTCACGGAAATGTTTTTCTGATAAGAGTAAAAATTTATCTGCCCGCAGACCCAAATTTTTAATGAAACTTTTCATTGCTGTGTCGAATATTTCCAGGGTCATTAAAAAATACATTTTTCCAACCATTGCTAAAGAGGCAAGGTTCAAATAGACTTAATCTCTTATATGGACCATAGGTTTAATTAGGATTTAGTTCGTTCATCAACACATAGACTGAACATTTATTTTCAACCTTACTGATATATACAGGATAGGATATAATCATGCTCAAAAATCCTCAGATCAAAAATAAAAACCAAAACTTGTTAGAATAAGTCAATAGTTTGCAATAATCCATCGCATTCCGAGACTGTTCCGGGAGGCTGACACCAATCGAACTGGAATAAAAACATAGCCCTTGTTACCATTAAAAAGGTATATAAGTACCATATCTTTATATACCATATCTTTATATACCATATCTTTATATACCATATCTTTATATACCATATCTTTATATACCATATCTTTATATACCATATCTTTATATACCATATCTTTATATACACATCGTGGTATGTGAATTTGAGCTGCTACAATAGGATAGTTGGAAAATTCAAAACGCAATTAGCCTCGTTTCTAAAACCAAGGGCGGTCCCTGCGTAATTTTGCGATTTTGAAAATATCTTGGCATTTGTCTTAATCATCTTGAAATGCTGTTTTAGATAAATGAGACAAAATATCTATAAGCCTCGATAGCATCGGCACTTTAAGTATTTCGTAAATTAATGTATATATCTATCAGATACGTGGCTGTGAATGATAAGCAAAAAAACCAGGAACATTTTTGATAAAAATAGATCTATTCAACCTTTTATTAACGCGGTATTCCGAAGAAAAGGTATTTTTTGAAATAATTACCGGAAGATCACAATGAAAGATCATCTTGATTTTTACTTGGATCGTTATACACCTAACCTTAATTCCATTAAGGTTCGATCGAATTTACTGTGTCTAGTCATTTAGAACATGCTCTGATTGATTTAACTATAAAAAAAAAAAATTTTGTCTATTGTCAAAAATAAAGACCCTACATACTAAAAAGATTCTGAAACTATCGAGTACCTTTTGCTTTTAGTGTGACTTATAATATCAATACATCCGGATTTGTGGTATTTACAGCCCATCAGAACCCAACAAACGGTGCAGTGCCTTTCTATTTTTATATAAATGATAAGACAAGCTTTGATCCAGGCATGCATTCCACCATTGGCGTTTTATGCACGATGGGAGTGTAAAGTCTTGGCACACAGGCTTCTATAGGCGTAAGAACTATTAGAAACAATTGAGCAGTGAAACGATAGAAGTATAAATAGGGGACAGAATCCTCATACTTTTTATTCATAATCATCAAAGTATATTACAAGTTACAAATTACAAATTACAATTACAAATGAAAATGGGGGCTAGTATGTCTAAAATTACTAAAACATCTGCTAACAATCTTAAAACTGCTAAAGCCACCAGTGCCAGCAAAAAGATCCCCACGAGGACGGAAGATTACAATCCTTATCGCAGTTAAACAAAAGTATAATGATGGAGCGGCAAAAACGCTACAGTGAACGCTGCTACACGCAATGGCAGTAGAGTTCGAGCAATAATAATCATTATTATCAATAATAATTTAATAATGTCACAGCAGGAGGCGGCAATGACTAAAAAAGTCTTTATTTATTTATTTATATATACATTTTTTCCCCAATAATTAATACATTAATACATTTACTAGAATAAAAACAAACAAACAAATAAACTAACTAACTATCCAGTAAAAAATTACTGGCTTCTTCTAAATCCCAATTCTTCTTAGCCAATGCGTTCTTTGCATCCTGTTGATTGAACCCCATCCCTACCAAATGTTCAACAGCCGCTGAATGTGGAGTCAATTCTTTAGGCGGAGGAGAAGCAGCAGCAGCAGCAGCAGCAGGAGGTGGTGGTGGAGGTGGTTGCGTAGCGGGAGGAGGTTGTGTTGCAGATTTTATTTGGAACGCATCGTTAACTTCTTGTTGAGATGCTCCTGGCGTAGTAACTGAATTGTTGTTGTTACTAAACCCGGCGAACAATTGCTCCCATTCATCATTAGTTGGTACACTTGATGCAGGTAGTTGAGGTGCAGAAATGCTACTATTACCAGCGGCAGGATCTGGGAAATGAGATGTAGGAGAATTAGCACTTGGGAAATCAATTTGTTCATTTGAATGATCAAATTCAAAGTCATCAGCATTTGTATCTTCTGTAGCCTCCGCCAACCCACTAAAAGCACTGACGAAGGGGTCATCATTAGTTGCTGCCTTTGGTGTATTGATATCGATATTATCATCATTAGTTGTTGGTAATACACCTGGAACTGCGGCACTTGCAGCAGCAACATCTAACTTATGCGACGACACATCTTGGTCATTTGCTGATGCATACTCTTCAACCGGTGAACTTGGAGCACTGGTAAAAGCACGTTCATCAACTGAACTTGGCTCATCATCACCAATAGTAGCTTGTGTACTTCCTTCTGGCTGTTCAAACCGCCGTTTATTATTGATAATATCTTCAGGACCTTCATCATCACTACTTGATTCATCATATTTTTCAACTTCACGAATTGGAGGGAATTCTTGATTAGTATTCTTCTTTTGATCCTCTTCCCAGTCTTTGGTACTTGTTTCTTGTTCATTTACAGTATTATCATCATCATCTTCTTCAGCATTGACCATTTCAAATGATTCATGACTGTCTCGTCGTTCTGGATCAGTTGGTTCACTACCGGCATGAGTCTCACTAATATTACTATCAATTTCTGGATATGCAGCCGCGGCAGCGGCAACTTCGTCGGTTAAAGTGGCATGACTAGCTTGGCGCATTGTTTCGTTGACTTCTTTAGATTCTTCTGCCACTCCAGCTTCATCAATAGTACCTGGCCGCATAGCCTCTTCAGCATCAACTGATGGAGATTCTGGTCTTGAGATTCCATCCAAATCACCACGTACTGATTGTGGTGGATTGTTCTGTACTGAAGAAGTGACACTCTCAGGCCTGGCTAATGGTAGAGTAAAACTTGGTTGATTTGGATCTTGATACTGGAATTCTGAGGCAGGTGGGCTGGTATTTGGAGTATCTGATTGAGTATTAGACCGAGCTGGCCCACCACCAGTGCTTGTACTTGGGGAAGTGATTTCCATTCTACCAAAAGTTTCCTCAAATGCACGTTGTCGTTCGCTATCACTAAATTCAGATGGGGGTGCCATTTGACCAGTGAAATTGTAGAATGGGTTTTGACTATTTTGGCGCGAGCTTTTACTAGTAGTACTGGCGGTTTCATGGTTATTTGGTTCGTTTTCTTGGTCCAACTCTTTATTCGTTTGAATTTCCTGTGCCATTTGTAGATCATTTTGCAATTTACTCTTTTCTTCCTCATTAGTGTCCAATTGTTTTTGATTGACCGATAAGAAATTTTTTTGTTGTTTGGTATCCTTTTCAATCGATTCAATCTTTTGTTTCAAAGTAGCAATTTCTTCATTGGATGCAGTAATTTTTTCTTTGAAAGATTGGTTTTGTTGTTGTAGTGATTGCAATTCTCCAAAACTTTTATCATGTTGAGATTGTAATGCTTGATAGCTTGCTTCCAACAAGTTAGAGTCTCTAGAAACTTGTTCATATTCTTTTCGGCTTTGATCCAAATCAGTTTCAACTTGTTTAACCTTGTTTACTTGGTCATCATAATTAGTTCTCAATGCCGCCAACTTTGATTCAATATCTTGCTTTTTGGTTAAAATAGCTTGCAATTCTTGCTCCGCCTTTTCACGCTTATCAGTCAACCCTACTGTTTGTGTAGTTAAAGAGTGAATTTGATTAGATAAATTCCCAAATTCGGTAGTAGCTTGGCTTAATTTTTGTGAAGATTCATCATTATCGGCCAACAAATCTCTGTTACCTGTAGTATCATTGGTAGCAGGCAATTGTGGAGAATTTTGTCCAAAAGACGGAGTTGATTGTCCTGGTGGAGATCGAACTTGTTGAGCTTGTTGTGGAGCTTGTTGTGGTGGTAATGGCGGTGGAGATTGAGGCGTTTGCATTGATTGACCAAATGAGCTAGTTGGAACAAACGTCTTTGGAGCTTCAGGTTTTGCAGGAGCTGGAGAACTAAACAAATCGTTTAATGAAGCCAAATCATTCAATGAACTTGTAACGTTTGCATTGGCAGCTTGGTTTTCAGGTAAAAAGACTGGGTTAGGTCCAACTGATGAGTTGGCAGTACTGGTAACGCCCGCAGCCTGTTGCTCATCACTCAATAAAGATTGTGGCAAAACATTTGGCAACTCTCTACCAGCGATTTTTTGCTGAACCAAATACATTGCAATTGCAAATTCATTTTTAGTAAATTCGCCAGTGTTATTAACATCCGCCAAATCCCACACTTGCGCCAAAGTTTCTTCTGATAATTTGGATGTGGTTAAGAATGGCACCACTTCAGCAGCACCAATAATTCCTTTATTATTTTTATCTAAAGATTCAAAAATTTGATCAAATCGTTGCCGTTCTTTATTATTAATCTGCCAATCGGCAGAGGCCGGCCCAATTGGTTGTCGCTGCCCTGATCCAATTGACCCCCCAGTGAACTGCCTGGCTACTGGAACACCACTTTGCGGTGCTGCAGCCAGCGGTACATTACTATTACGATAAGATTGCGAGCTTGGAATTCTTGGACTGTTTTGTCGACTCATTCTACCAGTTCGTGCTGCTTCCAATAACCCTGGCGGTAGCTTATCCGGCAGTGTTTTCAAAGAATGATTAATGGTACATTGAATCAAATGCATGGCAATAATAAATTCTGCTTGACTTAAGGACCCTTTCCCAGTGACATCTGTCAAATTCCAAATCTGTCCCAAAGTTTCGTTAGGCAATCGTGCCTTTAAAAAGATATTTCTTGCTTGTTCACCATCGAGTTCCCCGTTTGGTGCAGATTTATCAAATAACCCGACAAACCTAGCCCGATCTTGTAAGTTTAGAGCAGGGATTTTATTAGTTCCCTCAGTCATTTGTGCAGTACTTGGAGAAATTGGATTTGGCGCTACGATTGGTGGCGAACTAGCACTGGTTGGTCGAGCTATTGGGGTATCAAACCTTGGCAATGGACCAGCATAATTAGCTAATGATGGTTGAAGCTTGGTACCATTTTGAACGTGGCCAATAACTCGTAATGCTAGTGAAAAACCAACTTGGCTCAAAAACCCTTGATTTTCTATATCTGCCATCTGCCAAATTTCTCCCAAAATATTGGGTGGTAGCCCTGTTCGTTCGAATAATGTTCGTGCCACTTCCCCAGTGACAATACCTAGACCTTCTGGGTCGCATTGTTTGAATAGTTGGCTATAAAGCCCTTTTTCTTCATTATTGAGTGTGATTTTTGGATCTACAATTTGTTAATACTCTCTCCCCCCTTTTTATTCTTTAGCCAACTTACCACTCATTGTGCAAAATATTGTTTGATTAGATAATACTTTTTTATTTCTTTTGGATTAGGATTTTTTGTTGTTATTAATAAAATGTCAATTAAGATACAACAATCCAAAACAATTTTCGTAATAGAAGTATCGATTGGTCGCTGCGTTTGGACTATTAAAATAAAAAAAAAAATATTATTAATGAGGCGAAGGCAGAAAAATGTCTGTTATGTTTGTTTTTGTCTACGAGGAGGAGGGGTTCAGAAAGTGATTGGAGTTTTTGTTTTCTATTGGGAGGTTTTCCGCTTGCAAAAAATATTTATAAACTTATGCGCAATAAGAGAAAAAAAAAATATGTAAAAAAAAGTAACAACAAATTAACCGGTGAGATCGGAATTAAAAATTTATTAAATGATGGTTTAGAAAGTTTTTATACAGCCACAATGCCACTTTTTTCGAGCCAGAACTGTCGTTTCTTTTCTTTATCGAGCTGGGTAGCATTGACTCGAGATTCTTTCCCATCGTCATCGTCATCATCATCATTATTATTGTCTTTGGCATTCTCATCATCACTGTACCCTGATGATTCAGTGTCATGGAGATAAATATTTTCCTTCTTATCTTGGGATTTTTTTTTCATATGTTGATTTGTTTTATTCTTGGTATTATTATTCCGCTCATCATCTGAAGATTCATCAGATATAATAATGACTTCAGGTTTAGACTTTTTCTTTGGAGGAGGGATATCGTTGGATATTTTTTCTTTATTTTTGGATTGTAAAACATTGAATGCCTCATTTTCAATAATATGCCGTGAATCTTCAAAATCTCGTAATGGACCTCGCAATTTAATCAATTTCCCCAATATTGATGCATTTCTTCTTTTTCTATAAGGTATCGTCTCCAATTCGAAACATCGTGAAGTCAAAGTTTCAAATGCACCAACAAACGCCTTTTTGATTCCTCTAATATTAAAAGTGCCCCTGCTTAAATTGTTGCTTTGATCATTTGGATCTTCAATAGCTAATGAAAAAGGGTTTTGACCCTGTAGATGAGAATTATCCGGTTTACACAAATACCCCATATTCCCACTCATACATAATGCAACATCATAATAATTAAAAGTTTTGCCATATAATTCAAAAAATTCAATCAGCAATACCCCCATATTATCATCAACCTCTATATTATCAGATTGAATTCGCGGGTGATTTGCTAAGAAAGATGTAACCATGCAAATAACTGCAAACCCTCCTAAACCACCAGTATGCACTTCATTCATTCGTCTCTTTGCCAAAAATTGTTTAACAACAAATACAAAAAATCGTATAGATGGGAACCTTGCTATCCAGCTTTTGATTGTTCTCACTGCTTCTACGCCGTTTCGTCTTTCGAAAGAGATATCAATATGAATATTTGTCTCGGCATCAACAAACTTAATAATAGGTACTCTAGCCCTGGCGATAACTTCCATTGATTTGGCAATGCCTCTGCTTCTTAACCTCGAACTGAGGGTATATAAACTGGTTTTATTATCGTATTTCCCAGAATCTGACAAAACCACCATATCAATATCACTACCGGGTAGATACAAATCAGTGGCATAACTACCAAACACATGAGCTTCTGCATCAACCCACAACTCATGCACTAAATCCCGGACGCGGCGGACCGCGGCGTTTCTGGCCTGAATTTCATCGGCTGACGGGCTCATGTATGCTACAAAATCTCTGATTTCATAAGTTAAACAATCAGCAACTTCTCGCATATTATAATTACTATTATCTCGAATCCATGGGTAATCATGGTTTATAATCACATCCGATGATTCATCTCGTTTTCGTTTCCCAGTTGTTGCAATGGAGTTTTCGTAATCTTTACTATATTCACTTTTACTTTCCAGCTCTTGTTCATAATTCGCAAAAGTTACTGTGTGAACACTTTTCCCATCATCATCGCTATCCATATCTAATGAAATAAACCCATCACCAGGAGTGGTATCAACATTATTATAATCTTCCAAATTATTATTCATTTGATTCAACTGATCCAAACTAACATCATTTTCCAACCCATCGAAACTGTTTTGATCTGGAGGTGATACGCTTTTACTACTACTACTACTGCTACTACCACCGCCAGTACTATCTTTACCAGTTCGTTTATTCTTTCTCTTTCGTTTTTCTTTTTTTGAAATAACTTTATGAGGTTTGTTGGATGGCGGTGCTAAATTAGCTTTCCCATTAGCAGGGTTTTTGGATCGTGTGAATTTCTCTTTTATACTTTTCATGACCTTCCCCATGTTATATGCTGATAATTTTTTTTTTTTTTTTCCTTTAGTGTGATGAAAAAATGAAAATTTTGACGATAACATTAAAAAAAAAAAAAAAAAAAGGAATTAAACTCCCCAATAAGTTAATTACTGATACCCCGATCCGACGGCGGAGTTCCGGTATTTTAATACTAGCTTCACTGCATGCACGCGCTAAGGCGTTTCAATGCTGCATCATCCGTTAGATCTAGATAAAGGTTTCTTGGATATATTTTTAAGTACAAACAAAACAAAAAAAATAAACACATCATATGGTACGATTGCTTCTAATTTATAAAGTGATTTACAGCGTTTAATTTTTACACAACATTTACAATAACAAAAGCATGTCCTTAGTTCCACTCAATTATACAAAAAATTGGAGCATTATATTGTAAGTGTATTTTAACAACTAACTAATTAGCTAACAATTTTAGACGTGATAATGATAGGCACGCACTAGTACTTTACGACCCAGGATCACAGAAATTCTCATTGGTCAATGATCCAGATATATTTTCAAGACTACAACAATTGGACGAACAAAGAAACTATTTTCTAAGTTCTAATGATATATCAGTTGATGAAGAGATATGTACAAGATGTGGGCAAGCGATCCATTATGAAGACCCGCCGCCACATCGAGTTGAAAGAAGAACGGATAATTTAAACAATAGTACATCATTAAACGTTAGAAATGTCGAATATTTCCATTTATTGGAAAGTGCTACCGGGAGTGATCCGGTAGAAGAGCCGTTTGGGATTAGTGAAGCTGCATTCAGCCAAGGATATTTTGACAAGTTTTTTATTACCCAAAATACATTAGGAAGAGGTAGCAGGGGAGCAGTTTATTTAGTAGAACATATATTGGATGGGGTTTCATTGGGACTATTTGCATTGAAAAAAGTGCCAGTTGGGGCAAGTCATGAATGGTTGGAAAAAGTATTAGCAGAAGTACATTTACTAAGATTATTATCACATCCCAATTTGGTCAGTTATAACCATGTGTGGTTGGAAACTTCTTCAACATCTAGTTTTGCACCGCAAGTTCCATGTGCATTTATTTTACAAGAATATTGTGACGGGGGCACATTGGAAGATTATGCTAGAAGTAGAATCACCAGTGGATTCAGTCAATCTAAACGAGATCGAATAATGAGAAGACAGAGCCAATCCGCTAGTACCGGAATTAATGAAAATCAACGGTTATCTGTTGAAGAGATTGTATCATTTATGACGGATATTGTGCAAGGGGTGGTTTACCTGCACCAGAACCGGATCATCCATCGCGATTTGAAACCATCTAATTGCTTATTGATGAGTAGTAAGATCCATGGTACACTACCTACAGTGCTGGTATCTGATTTTGGAGAGGGGCAAATCGAAGGTACCCAACGTACCGAATCCGGCAGTACAGGTACTTTAGAATATTGCGCTCCTGAATTGATAACAATTCAACGAGGGAAGTTGGCACAATTTTCCAAAAAGACGGATGTTTTTTCCTTAGGAATGATTTTGCATTTTTTGTGTTTTTCAAAATTACCTTACTCTACTACTGTATTTGATGATTTGGAAGATGTTGGTAGATTGAAAACACAAGTAGAAGCGTTTACTGGGTATTCTATTTGTAGTGATAGAGCTGATATACCCGAGCAAATACATCAAATCATACAACAAAGTCTGAGTCGTGATCCCAATATGAGACCTACAGGTGAACAAATATTGGATCATTTAAAGCAACTGGAAAATACTAACAAAAATACTAATACCACCACTTCTGGTGGTGTAGAAAGAAATGTGAGTAGTAGTAATTCTATTCGAGATACTACAATGTTGACTATCACACCTTTCCAACATCACCAACTTGCATTGACACCTCAACTGTTGTCTCAGCCTCACCCTAGCACTACCAGTACTGCGACTTCAACTACTACTACCAATGAACCAGAAACCGTTTCATCAAAGTACTCCACATTATTCAAAAAAAATTGTACTAAAACTGTTTATTTGGTATTTTCCAACACTTATTTTAGATATTCCCTAATAGCCGCCGAAGTAGCCATATCATGCTATCTCCCTAAATCAACCACAAGCCAAGCATTATTTCTAATCATTGGGGCTCAAGTCAACTGCAACACCCACATATTTTTAATTCTTATTACGACATTTGTTACCATAGCAATATTTCAGCATTTCAATTTTTATTAGTATTTATTAGAAAAGGAGAAAATAAAAAAAATAATAAAAATAATTTAGCAGCTACATGTAGAATTATTATCAGCTCGAGGTTTTCTCAAATCAACCCCTTTACTTCCCGCACCGCCATTTCTTGACCGATTAACAGCACTTTCAATAGGCAGTTTATTAGCAATATTAGTAAACAACTCTTGAACATTTTCCCCCGTCTTTGCAGAGGTTTCAAAAAATAATAGCCCTGCTTCTTTAGCATACGCTTCAGCAGTGCTATATTCCACATCTCGAGAAGACTCTAGATCTAATTTATTCCCTGCTAATGCAATAACAATATTTTCGTTGGCTTGATGCTGAAGTTCTTTAACCCATGCTTTTGCTCTAGTTAATGATGAAGATTGGGTGATATCATAAACAACCACTGCGCAGTTGGCATTTCGATAATACATTGGTGCCAAACTTTTGTATCGTTCTTGACCGGCAGTATCCCAAATTTCGAATTTGACTGTGGTTTGCGAGTCGACTTGGACGGTTTGAGTTAAAAATGCAGCTCCGATAGTGGATTCTCTAAAATCATCAAATTGATCTTTGGCAAATCTGTTTACTAAAGAGGATTTCCCAACTGCACTTTCTCCTAGTAATACTAATTTGAACTGTGCAAATCTAGCTGATGATGTGCTTGCACGAGGTGTACTCATTTCTTATTTCTTTTATGTTATCTCTTGTTTTTTTATTTATATATGTTAAGATAAGATATCAAAAAAATATAAAAAAATATAGGGTTGTGTGTGGTGGTGGTGGTTGGTAGTATTAATTGGGTAGCAAATTCGATAATAGAATGTTGAGATATATAATATATTGTGGTGAGTTTTCAAGTTGCAACGGCTTGAAAAAAAAAAAAAAAGAAGCATTATATAATAACGGTTACGTTACGTTAATTAGTGCATGCATAAAGCCATCGCCACTTGGTTGGGCTTAATTTTCACTAAATTTAGAGCTTTTTAAGGCGTGAGTTCTGATGAGCGGTAAATTCTTCTGTTGGGAGCAAAAGAGGTTTAAAAAGTTGGGAAGTAAAAAATGTCGGCAGTCGGCCCCACTATAGAAGAACCCTTTTTTTTTTGTTGTTGTTTTGGTAAGCGTGGGGTCAATTGATCTTGGTCACGGGAGATTTTTACCTAAGCTAAACGTAAGCGCGCATAAAAATAAAAATAAACTTATTATACATATGTATCATATCATATCGTATCAAGTGGCGAGGGGTCCAAACTAGAAAAAGTCAACTAAATCATTACACAAGACAAAATCTGTGTCATATCAATCAGATTTTGATATCAAAAACCCAGCAACGTTCAACACTAATAATTATATTGCATTGATAATCAAAAGATTTTACAAAACCTTTTTTCTTAACTATCACTATATATATATTTTTTTTATCTTTATAATCTAACCAAACCAAAAAAAAATGGCTACTATCAAACCAGGGATTGGACTTGGCTTTTTTAAACTGGGTACATCACTACACGAAATTGTCTCAACACTACGAAGCTGTCCATCAAGTGCATTTCCAAAGATTGAAATTATTTACTCACAAACACATCCAATTTCTAACCCAATTATAGTGAATTTAGAAACTAATGGGATCAGACTACAATTTGATGGACGCGAACAATATCTGCGAGTGGTGGAGATCTTGGAGTACGGCAAGACTAAAGTATTATACAAAAATAACGAACTAGGCAAATCGGGAACATTGTCTTTTAGAAACATTTATAGCAAGATTTTTGGTCCGACGTATCCTGGTGTGTATGACAAACAAAACAAAAAATATGTGTTATCGTACCCTGGTATTGCATTTACATTTGATATTCCGGTTGATATCGATTTGACTACCTCAGATGAGTTTATAAAATATTTGAGCGGTAATAATGCACCACCATGTTCAGCAACTGCCATCTTCAAAGGTCATAGCTGGGACGAGGCTAAAAACGGGTTATTTTTACAAACGTATAAAATGCCTGATTGGAGAAAAGATTTGCTGATGGAGAATAAAAAAATTGATATCGATTTGATTTATACCGAGCCACCAAGTGATGATGTTTTGATCAGGTTTGCATCACATCCTGATAATTTGGCGGAATATACGATTCAATTTAATGAAACTACTATGCAAGATGTCATTATGGTTTTGGGACCTCCATGTGAACGGTTTTTCAAACAAGATTCGAGATTATCCATTCATGATCCACAGAAAGTTGAAGATGCAGAGACAGATTTGTTTTTCAATTATTGTAATTTGGGATTTGATATTTGTTTTGATACTTTTAAAGTCAACAGTCCTGTGAAAAAAGTTATTATTTATGGTAATATCCCAGGATCATTACCATTTCAAAAATATAAGCGATGCCGATGGATGCTTGATGAAAATACCACCAGCGAGAACTCGTTCAGTTCGTATGCTGAACATTATACCGAATTGGATAAACCTATGGCATTCAATCGACAATTGGAAAGTCCAAGTAGTAGTGTCGAATTAGTTGGTGAAGAAGAAGATGAACAGGAGCGGGAAGCGTTGGAAGATTGGGGACAGACTGACTTGTATGGCAGTAAAGGGTGTGTGTTTGAAGTGTTGAAGAATGGTGCTGTTGTTTCATTGACTATTTATTAATTATAAGCAATTATAAGCATAGACTATATTATGCATTAAATCTCTATATCGTAATTGTAGTTTTGTTGATGTTTTTTTTTTGTCTTTTTTGTAAATTCTTCGGATAAACAAAATAAACTACCGGATCCCGTTGTTAGAAGTAAGCAGCTTAACAATTAACGCGTGAAAATTTATTATAATATACGAAACCGCGCCTAGCCCGTAAATTTGGGTGTAGAAGAAGAAAAAAAAAAATTTAGACACCGTTATCAAATATATAATATATTATATAACAAATATTCAAAAAACTTAAACTTTCACGTTTATTAATCACACCAAACACAACAATAAAAAAATTTATTAAAAAATAATAATAGAAATACAAAACGTCTTTATATCACAGTTTTTTGTTACAATAGAATTAGAATGGAAAGCAGCCCGAGACTACGTATAGATACCAACATCAACCTGGAGATCAATAGGAATGAGGACGACGACCCACCATCAAGCCCTCCAAGTCCAATAAAGGCTGCAATCGGCAATCTAACAACAACAACAACAACAACAACAACACCGCCTCGACGACAGAACCATAATATTCGTAGCACTAGTCGTCGCGTTAAGATTCAGATGCCTGATAATGAATTTGACGAGCATTTATTATCCAGTCCACCAGATCATTCCACCAAACCACAACGATCCATTCTTAAACGAAATAATCAGTTTAATAGTTCACCAATTAAATCAAGTCCCCGAGCTGATATACCATACGCTCCACTGAGTTCACCCACATCACGATTAGCTGAAGACGCGTTATCTGGGCATATCAATGTGCCGGCATATGAACAGGAAGAATTGATCAATGGTGCCATCCATGCATTGTGTAAAAATGAATACCCCAGTCAAAATGCTGAATACTATAATTCAATTAATTCAGTTTTACGAGTTATAAACGTACAAAAACGACGAAGTTTTAAGGATAAAGTGAACATTTTGTGTAAATGTGCGAAACGGGACCTGCAAAGCGTTAAAGGAGTTCCTGGGGGCCCAATTCAATATCAATTGGTTACGATTGTGACTAAAGTTGTTACACTAATTTTACAAACTACTAGTTTGGTTAATGAAGTAGATCCGGAACTGGCAAAATGGTTTATTGGGCATGCACTGGATATTTTGGAAAATGAACAAAGTAGTAAAAGTTTTGTTGCGGTTCATATCCATTTTATCAATGCGCAAAAACTGGAACATGCATTAAATCACGAAAATAGTGTACGATTGCTAACAATATTGTCAAAAGGATCAAAATTTAGATCTGCTAGTGTCATTACAGAGTTTATGCTGGCTTATCGAGTTTTGTTGAAATCAAATTATCTGCTGTTCTTCCAACAGAGTAATAAATGGGTCCCGGCAGTTATGGAAGGGTTGATGGATAATAGTCAACAAATAAGCCTAAGTGCGATGAAAATATTAACTGATATAAAGCCGTTATTATGGTCTCATGGTGAACTGTCAAAGCAAATGGTTATATGGTTCAATAATACCGAAAAAGATGGAAGATTACAATTTGATAAGTTGAATGATTGGATTCTGAGACGGTTTAAAACGGGTACGGATAAAATGGGGAGTAATCGGAAATTAATAGTGGAAGTTTGGGCAATTTTGTTTTGTATATTGGTTCATTGGGGTAATAGTCCAATTGAAAGCTTGGAAAAAAATAATAATTATGTGTTGCGATGGGTTGGTATAGCAGATAAAGGGTTTGAAGATGAGCAATTGATGATCCCGTTATTGGAAAATTGGAATGTTATTATATTTTCATTAACAAATAAACCTTTCAATCAATATGGTGAGAAACAGCAAGTGTTTGATAGAGTTATCCGGTTGTTGTTACGACCATATCAACGATTGAAAAGTCGAAATATTGCACTATGCCATGAACAATTCAATACATTATTAAGAGCACAATTACATGCGGTGTTGAAACCATCAATGCCTCAAGAAGTGGTAACACTGTTATGGGATAGACTGTTACGGCCCATTTTGATGTTCCACCAAAGGAAAAGTGTTGATAGTTTTGCCATTTTGATCCAGTTACTGGCCGAAAAACCATCTAAAAAAGTTTTTAACCGCAACGACCTATTAACCAACAAAGACTATGGATTCATCCCCCCATTAGGTGCTAAATGGGTTCGATCCAATGCTCAACGAGTGTTGCAAATTTTTGAAGCAGTGTATACTAATCCCTATCTTGACTGGAATAAAACAGCGTGGGACATGTTTTGTGAAACTATTCGTTCGGTGTCTA
Source organism: Blastobotrys arbuscula (assembly GCA_030564365.1). NCBI lineage: Eukaryota > Fungi > Ascomycota > Dipodascomycetes > Dipodascales > Trichomonascaceae > Blastobotrys > Blastobotrys arbuscula. The sequence continues at coordinate 11,889 of JAJLUN010000011.1, read as the reverse complement.
GTAGAGAAGTTCGAGTATCTAATGAAACTATGGAATGTTTGGCATCAATTTGTAATTTTATTCAGAATTGTTGGGATTCTTCTATTGGGTTGGATCATTTTTCTCGGTTTGCACAATTAATTATGCCGTTAGTAAGCTCAACAGATCTTTCGTTACTGATGGATCGTTCATTATGTTTAATGGGGAGTGAAATTGTCCATTCGAGTGTAAAAAGTAATAACAAGGCTATGGGCGCTTTGTACCATATCTGGAGAACTATGATGGATTTACCATTACAAATGGATAGCGAGTTAAGCTTTGATGTGCAAGTGATTGCAATGCATGATAAATTGGTGTTGGAATTTCTAAATTTCATTGAATCACAGCGTGATTTGAATCAACGGAAATTTGTCAAATTCATATGTCAATGCGGTAATATGATTAGTTTACCCCGACTATGGAAGGTTGTATGTGTCAAATTGATTGAAGGTTTGAAAGGTGATAATAATGATATTGATGCCGGTGATTTATTGACACCATTAAGTTGGTTAATCGAGTATGTTTTTATTTTTATTTTTTTATTATTTATTTATAGTTACTAACCAACTTTTAGGAATGAGTGTGAGGAGGTGGATTTGTGTGGTCCACTATGGGTGGAACTGTTGGAGTTGACTTGTCAAACGTCTGATCAAATGTTTAGTGTTAACGGGTTGTTGTCTCAATTGTATTCGTTGATTGAAGGGTACAAGTTTGGCTGTGATATGGGATTGTATTTTATGTATGGGTGGTTGAAATGCTACAACCAGTATAGTAAAAGCGAGCAAAGTAATAATAACAATAGGTTATTTGAAAACAACGAATTGAACGATTGTGTTTTAGTTATGGTTGAAAAGTGTATCAAAAGTATGGCTGGTGGAGTGGTAGAACAAAAAGTTGGTGGTGATTTGATTCATCAATTAGAACCACTTTTAGGACGTACCGCCGATTTTTCAAAGATGATTGAAATATTATGGGATGTTACGCTGAATACTGACTCGGCGTGTTCATTAGAACTGTTGAAGTCAATGTTGGCGAAAAAGTCAAAATGTATTATTAACGATTTGGGTTCTTGTAAACATTTGGAATCGTTGGTTATTAGTAAACCCAATCAAGCCAATGAGTTTGTAGGCTGGTGTTTTGATAGTTGTCAACACGATCAACATGAGTTACCAACCAAGTTAGCCGTGTTGTTAACCAAGTTGTGCGAAGAAATGAAGGAAAATGTCAAAGTAGGAGGATTTGAAACAATTAGTAGACTTTTCCAAGAGCATGAACAAAAGTTGGAAAAACTTGTTTGGTATCAAGGTCAATGGGATTTTGTTCCAGGTATTGACACATTATTAGGAAAAGATGAAGAAAATAACAACCCCGGAGAGCATACCCGATATGAAGAAAATAAACAAGAACAGGAACAGGAAGTGAGTTTTAATGAGATTGAGCAAGTTGATAATAGCGTCGAATCCGAATCTGAAGAGGATTTACCATCTCTTCGAGACGAAAACGTTCTAGAGGATGAAGAAGAAGATGGGACAGTTCGAGAACCAAGTCCTGAATTGGGTGACGTCGATTATAGCCAAGTGTTTAGTGATGTACCTGAACCCGTGGTAGATGAAAGTGAATCAGCATCATCAGATAGTCAAGCCGGGGACGACTCCGATAGTTCCAACGATTCTAGTGATTCTAAGGATTCTAATGAACAAGATGTCCCGCGGATTCTTGGGTGGTTTGAATCACAGTCAGAACCTCAAACGCAAACAGAACATCAAGAAGCACAATCAGAACAAATTAAATCGAAACTCCTACCAACACCAACACCAGCACCAGAATCAGGATCAATGCCCCAACCACAGCTTAAAGAACAACCAAACATCTCACGATCAAAAAGCGTTTCTACAAGTCTTTCCAAAATCGGCAAGGGCGCTAATACCAGGTTACCGTCTTTAAAACGCCATCCAAATGTCCAAGCAATTGCCAGCCAAGCAAACAGCGAACTGACGATTCGACGATCTATTAGTTTGAGCTCGTTGGCTGAATCGCCTAAACGGTTATTTAATGGAGCCTGGAGGTTTGCATCGTCTTTTTTGCATTCTGAAAAGCATGATCAAGAAGATGATGAAGATGGGCAAGATGGACAAGAGCAAAATGATGAAGATGAGCAAGATGGACAAGAGCAAAATGATGATGCGCAGAAAAGCTCGTCCAGTGGTAGCGAGAGTGAAAATGATGGATTTGAATCGAAGAAAAGTATAGAACCTGAAAAGGAAGAATCAACAATCACTGAAGATAAAGTAGCCGATAAAGAAGCTGTTAATACGCAAGGTGTCAAACGAAAACGTGTAGAGTTGGATGACGAAGAAGATAATGATGATAATGATACGTTAACGTTTGATGAGATCGATCAGTTCTTGGCTAGGTTGGAATCTCAAAAACACCGCCTAACACAAGGACAAATTTACAACATTGAAACACGGTTATTAGACACGCAAGTAAAACTTCGAAAACAAAGTTAGCTATAGCATATTTATTTCATTTATTCATAATAATATATTTATATAAGTCGTCAAAAAAATAATTTATTTATTATTGAGTAGATCGAACCATTCCAACCAACAATTCGGTCCCTGCAACGACACTATCAATAACTCTAACATCTTTACCAACAACACCTTTCACCAACTCAATCATACCACACATCCCGGCACATCCCAAAATTATACTACTACAACCTTTTTCTTTGGCCATTTTGGCACTAGCCCCCATCCGTTCATGCAATTCATGTTCGGACATGTTTTGTAACTCTTCAATACCCAACCGGGTACTAAATGTTCCTGCATATTTAGCGTAACTACCAAACATTTTCAAAACTGCTTCCCCCAAGACTTTTTCCCACCGTTTGGCAGTGGTAACAATTGCGAACTCTCCATTATCAAATGCCATGGCTTGTAATATACTAGCTTGGAAGATGCCAACCACTGGTTTGTTTGTATGTTCTCGTAAAACTTCTACCAATGCATGATCAGAGAAACAAGCTATCAAAAACCCATCATATTGATCCAAAATTGGTAACAGTTCTTGCAGGCAGATGGCGGCGCTAGTGACTTCTTCCGTGGCCGACATGATTGACAATGGCCCCGATGGCGCGGTAAAGAATTGGTATGTGAAGTCGGGAGCTGGGTCGATCACATCTTTGAGCTTTTCTGTCACTTCTGTGCAAGAGTTGGGGTTGATTATAAGAATTTGACTCATGATACTTCTATTGTGTTGTAATGTGGGTTTTTTTGCTATTACAGAAAAAAAATTTAAGAAAAAAAAAAAAAAAAAAATTTTAAAAAAGTATTTGGATTTTAAAGCGTTTTTATAACGATGAGTTTTTTATTACACGACTTTTGAAACATGGGAGAAATAAAATAAAAAAACCTTAGACGCTCAAGTTCGGAAAAGTAAAGATGACCGATTCAACACCTTTTTGAAAGAATGGATCGACACATGTGGCCCGTACGACAAACAAGTCCTAGAAATTAATTAATTATAAATCATTAACTCTTATTGAATATAAGGTTAACCAACTACAACATTATGGATTAAACAAAACCCACAACGGATATAATCATGTATTATCACAATCAAGGAGATGGATACAAAAGGTTTATATTACGTGTGTACAAAGGCTTTGTGGCATGGTGGCTTGTTAATAGAGCTGGAGCTTAGTCGGGTTTTGATGATGCGGAACTCCGGTCTATTGGATGTTTCTCATGTCGCCTCCTTTTTTTTTTTTTAAATTTTTTTTTTTCCCATCCCAAACAAGATAAAAATTTTACATTGGAAGTCTGAGATCGAGTAAGCATGCATAAGTAAATTAGGATTAATTTGTTACACCGCACCTTGCAAATCACGCATTAACACGGAATTAAAGTTTGTGTGCGTAATCGATATCAATTTGGAGGGAAAAAGTTTTTCCGCTGCACTATGCTTAACTACGTTGGTTCATAGCTATAGCATCGCTAATGTACAGTGCTTTTGACTTGTAGATAAACGTACCATAACGCTGGTTTATTTGGTTTGGTTTGGTTAGCACCTTTGAGCTATAGTAGTAAGTTCTATGAAAGGCTTGCGGACATTTCCCACCCTTAAAGCAACTTTCATAATACTGGCAATACTGGTGAGCCCCGGGTTAAATCATTTGGTGTATAAAACAGGCAGCGAAGATTTAAAAATATAGGACTTGACTAATCACAGCGTAATCTATCGATTATAATCAGCTAATTAGACTTATAAGTACCATCAGATATATAAAAAGCGGGGATTCTCGTGTACGTAAGTAAGCATTGAGGATCGATCCCCCAGAAAAGTAAGTTAAAACTTGACATGCATGGTGCACCACCCTAATTTAACATTTTAAAGGCCACCGGAAGTTTAGATCATCAATATTAATGCGTCGTATTCCACAAAAAAACCAATTTCGAAACGTGTTAATGAATTAATTACTATAATCATTGCAAATCGTCGCCAAAAAATACTTGGAAATCTACGTGGATAAGTATAAACCGCATTGAATACGCTTGTAGTTGACCTTTCCGCAAATTTTGTTATATGCCCACTGCTAAATAAAAGTTTACAAAGATTTACAATACCGGTGGGATAAATTCTTAACTCATTTAAAGTTATTTCTGAGTTTAATTCAGTTTTTTGGGTGGTCTATGCTAATTTATTGTGCAAAATATGGGGCATGAGCTGTAGCTAATTGTTATTAATTACATGTAAGCCAATAAACGTTTGTTAAGTAATATTTTGAAGAAAAAAAAAAATTTCTTGTGATGATCAATCACCAAATTTTTTTTTTTTTTTTTGATTCACTCTGTTGTACTGTCATAACCACTGGGGCGGCCCTGGTCTTGTAAATTATACTACTATCGCGCAGACCGGTGTAATGATCGCAATTGTAATAAGGCAGAAAAGTTATGTGGGATCTGCCAAAACTTCCTCAACTTGAATCTAAATCAACTGTTTCAACGCACTAATAAGGCTTATTCATCATTAATATTCAGCATCAAGTTACACAAAATAATTAGGTGGAGTAAGGAAGTTCTCGTTCAGGCTATGGAGTTTCTTGTCTATAGCTTAGGTAGAGCGTCATCCTGCAAAAAAATATTATTTTTTTAATCTGTTGGTGCATAAGCCTTTCCGATCGGACAAATCGGCAGGATAAGGACGTTAACCTAGATAGTGGTGGTGGCTAGTGCGAATTGTTTTTCTTTTTTTCATGTTTCAGACATCACTATAAGTACTCAAGTTAGCGGACTGAAACTTATAAGTACATGCTACAAATTGGATCCGGATGAACGGTTTAAACTGAACGCTGGCCAGTTGGATGCAACAGATAAGGTTGATAAGAAGAAAATGGAATGGTGCGAAACGTGGAAAAGCGTTCTACAGTGAATTTGCTGCAACTATTTAATGTTCTGTTCTTAAACTTGGTTCCAACAAACCTATTCGTAGATTTCTTACTACTACGTACATTATAAAAGGGCATTTTGAGATCCAATTGTTATTTTCATTTTCAGCAGTCAATTCATCATCCCACCAAGTGTTAATTTTGGAAAATGCTTTCGCGGTCTTGAAATTTTTAGATTAAACTCCCAAAGTGACCCCGCCGCATGCGGCGTTTCCGCAACGCGTACGTACATTATAGCAATAGATTTGTGCGCAGTGTCCCCCCGGCCGGCGACACCACTAGGACGTCTCGTACAGATTGTTTGGAACCAAAGCGAGGAGTTGTATTTTTACCATCTATGCTCGAAAAATCCAACTGAGTTTAATTACAACTACGATTACGCTCAATTGAAATATTGATATCATGATAATGTGATAAAGATAATGGTAAGATAATAATAATATATATATATATATATATATGCATTAGTCAGTTAATCTCGTCCTGATACAAAACTTCCCATATATAAATGCTACACAATAACTCGAAGTTTTCAACGAACCAATATATTTCCCAACTTTATGAAAGCCCAATTCTTTCCAATACTCTTCCAGGCTATCAATAGAAATCAGCGTCATGTAACTAAACCCCAACCTCGTCGCCCATTGACACAGTAAATTATTCAACCTTCTAGCCACCTCCAACGACTCACAATCATTACGTTTAGTTAATATCAATGCAGCATTGCATGCAAAGTGGCTGTGGAACGGGTTAGTAGGTTTGATCAAAAATGCTCCAAAGATACTCTCTTCATAACTATCAATGTCTCCCAACGTATTTGATTTAGACAAAATACCAATGAAAGATGTACGCCAGTGTTCTAGTGGTTGCAGTTTGTATACTTTTTTGTTGGTAGTGTTGTATTTTGAATGGAAAAAAGTTTGGAGTTGCATAGGAAGTGTGGAAAAGTTGTACACTGGGTGGAGTTTGGAGGAATAAATGCGATATAAATTTATTCCTGAACTTTTGCCTCTGGGTGATTCCCATAGTGATGACTGCGATGATGGCGATGAAGATATGGAGGTAGGCGCTATGGGCAATGTAGGCGATGCTGGTGGTACAGGAGTTTGCGGGTGCTTTTTATTTTTGGTATAATTGTAACCATATTGAATTGAGAAATCCTGGCTACCCATGTTAGTAGTATTAAAAGGCGAAAAAAAGGTCAAAATTAGAGAGGGCGATATTAATTGGTTGGTTTGATGAGAACAAAAATGGGGAGGAATTTATTTCATATATATATAAGGAGACTTTTACCAATGTTTAAAGTTTTTTAGTCACGATCCTCTATTAAACATTTTTGATGATGCTGTTAATATAATATACTTTTGGACATATGCCCGTCTAACGCTTGACATCGGATATGGCAACTCGGTAACGTTAAAACTATATTAGCACTGCATTTGTGTATGTCTAAAATTTAAGTAATCATAGCTGAATTGCTAACAAATAGGGAAATCTATAAATATCTTATAAATAGAGATATATACTGTTAGGACACCATTTATGCCCTTTATGCCCACCTGCACAGTACATCCAGCATACTATATATTAAAAAGGTCCGTAGTAACGTCCACTAAAGAGAAAATAACTACAAAACTTCAGGTCGAACTACAGGTGCGGACGTTGTAGTGATGCATTTGTAAATAAAAGCGTGTTTACGTTAATGCATTAAGGGTGGGAGTTAAAAATTGTGAACCTTAAATTTGGACAATAAACCTCTGTCAACTGGTTGATTATAATGGTGTGAATAACTAGCTATTTAGTCTTTTTTTCTTTTAAAAAATTTGTGTGGAATGTGCTATTCCCAAAAACGTTCTTCAAGAAATACAAAGATAGGTTGCAGATGCATACATGTCTTGGAGCTTATATTCGCGGCTCGTTAAAGACCTTCTTTTAGCAGCTATAGTAATTTATTAGATTATAAGCGTAGCTGATTATGGTTGCGCGGGGGACTTCGCTACAACAGACCCCTTTTTAAGTTTTTGACCTGTCATTTGGATTAGAGTTCTGGAAATTCTCGGTAAAGCTCACGAAGGGTTGTTCAGTTAACAATTGGGTTTGAGCCAATTTATTTCGTGATAACCTATTTCTGTATCAATTCTCTTCTGCTTCCTCACTCAATATAGTGAGGAAATCTATTCTAAAAATAAAATTTATCTGTTATACTAAGAAACCTCTTATATTATCTAATTACTAGTTATATACTAACTGTCCTACCATCCTCACGGGAATTAAGACCTAGCTCTACAGGTATTGTTATAAGTATATATTTTATTTAACGTCGTATTTTACGTAATATTTTACGTAATCGCCGTAGTTCTTAACTCCTATAGTATTTGGTATCACGTTTTTTTTTTTTTTCACATGACTTTCGACATTCTATCCTAGGCTTCTAATATGATTTTTATCCTTCTAATATGATTTTTACATGGACTACAGTTTTGATCCATTGGATCTACCACAACATGGTCTACAGCTGCCGCCGATTGATCCATTGGATCTACCACAACATGGTCTACAACAGCCACCAATGCAGCCTGTGAGTATTTTTATGCTACTTTTCTCCTACGATGTTTTACTAACAGTTCATCTTTAGCGCTGCATGGTTTGTAGGAAACATTTAAAGACCATTTCACCAGGTAATTTCTTTATGCAAACCAGGTAAAAAGTTCATGATTGGCAGTGCGTTTGCCAAAAAACCAAAAAAATAGTCCCGTTAAAAGCTGTTTCAGCTGTTGCAACATGCATGTTCTTCAAGCCGCCCGCAATACTCCGCAAGACGCCAAAATGCTGCTGTTCAACGCGCTGAAAATGAAATTCTCCCACCATCACCGCCAATCATATCCTAACTCGGTGGATATTTACCTCAATATCTTTTCTGAGTAATTCGTGGACTTAATGATCCATCAGTATAATATCGAATGCGATCTCGCCGCACTTCCAGCTGAATTTGATACTGCCGGAAGACCCCCTGATTTACTTGCAATTATTCCAGCGCAGCTTCCAACAACTTGAAATATTTTCCGAAAAAATGTATCGACAATTGAGAAAAACATGGGTTGCATGCAGCGAGACCGCATTCGATATTATACTGATGGATCATTAAGTCCACGAATTACTCAGAAAAGATATTGAGGTAAATATCCACCGAGTTAGGATATGATTGGCGTTTCTGATGGAGAACTGTCCAGTTTTTGATCCAGCTGTATCTCTCTTTAACATCACGGTTGATGAAAGTCATTTGAATTATTATCCAAATAATGATTAAAGAAATCCTTCAAGCTACTACTGCAAATTTGTATCAGTTGTTTAAGGAAGTACGGACGAAATGAAGAAGCAAATGAAATTGAAATTTTACATTAACAGCAGCAGATGGTATTACAACAACGTGCCAATGAGGAACAATCCATTGCGATGGAAGCTACAATTTTTACAAAACTCAAAAAATCTAATATTTTTGATAACCACCCAAACGCAACAAAATACGTTTTTGGGGTTTGAAAGGCAAGTTTAGAATGAGGATTTGCAGGAGAATAATCTGATCTAATCATTATGTTCATAAGTGGTTTAGTTGCGCCAGAATGTAGAATGTCGATTGTAAGTCAAAAATCGCCACAGCTTAAAGACTGGAATCTAGGCGCTATTCTTACTCGAGTAGTAATCAGAGTCTTTTTTTTTTTTTTTCATTTCTATTATCCTCGTAACACTAGTTTTTAGGAACCCAAGCACATATCCGCTTATACGGCCCTCGCTTCGGTCCAGTAATACATTCGGTGTACCGTATGCGTATAAGTTTTTCAGGGGGGTTAACGCCTATAAAAAAATAGCACCATCCCACGCGCAATTTAAAATCAATTGATGGCGATTTTGCAGCGGAGATATATATATCTCCGACCTCGCAAAATTTTTAACAGTGTATAAAAAAAACCCCTGACAAATATATATAGAGGATATATATATGCCCACAATTATTGAAGGTTCAACACCCCAAATGCATGTATATATACATATGCGAATTCATCCGCTTATACGGCCCTCGCCACAATCCCACGTGTAGTTTAAAACCAATTGATGGCGATTTATGCCGCGTAGATATATATATCCCTGACCTCGAAACTCCTATCAATTATTGACAAAAAATCGCCACCATAAAATCACCCAAAATTTTTTTAGCAGTGAGTATATATATACATATGCGAATGCTGGTTAATTAACGTGTGAATTAAAATTCGGATCACAGTGCCAAACTAAGCTCGTTATAATTTTTTGGCTTCACCTTTTATAGTTTATTCAAGTCGATCGGCAACCATCCAGCTTCCCCCTAAGCTTTTCCCAGAATTCAAACTATTTACACATACGTCATATTACATTTATACTGATAAAAGATGTTCGATAAACTTAAGGAGATTAGAGAATTTATTAGTGAAAAGTCGCAACCGCCCCCAAGTTATGAAGAAATCTCAAAATTAGACCTCCATGACAAAGTTTACATTGTCACCGGTGCAAGTGGAGGCATTGGTGCTCACGTAGCACTGACACTTGCTAGACAAAATGCTCATGTCTATTTAGCAGCACGAAATCCGGCCAAATTAAACGTAATTTTAGAAAAAATTAAAGATGTTAAAGAAGATCCGCGAGTCTCTACTATGATTATGGATTATGATGACTTGACTACTATCAAACCAGCAGTGGAAACATTTTTATCCAAAGAATCAAAATTAGACGGTATTATTCATAACGCCGGATGTTTTATGGCAACGGGTGTTGAATTAACTAAGCAAGGGTTTGAGAAACATATTGGTGTTAACGTAGTAGCTCAACATTTATTGCAAAAGTTATTGAACGATATTCTGTTAAAAACTGATAATTCTCGTGTCTTATGGGTTAGTTCATCAACCCATTTGAATGCGCCAAATACTATACCAAAAGATATGAATGATGTGGGGTGGAAGACCAGTTCAATGCTGCCAACATCTAGATATGGGTATTCAAAGCTTCTTGCAATAGTTCAAGCACGACAATGGGGGAATAGGATAGGAAGAAATACTCCAAATATTGTTTTACATCCGGGCTTAGTTAAGACTGACGCATTCAGACACAATCCGTTTTATGTTACAATGATAGGACGTTGGATGGACACTATCGAAGGCGGGGCTTATAGTCATTTGTACGCGCTGTTATTGTTGGATAAATCGTTAGCAACGGGGGAAAATACTGGGGTGTACATTGTACCTTATGGTAGGGTTGCCACATATAGTAACTATGCTATGAAGACTAGAGATAATGAAGATGGCGAAAAAGTATGGAACTGGTTGGAAGAGCAAGTTAAACCTTATTTGTGATTCTTAGTACATTATGGACTGTTAATTGATTCTTTGTAGTCAAGAGTATAATTTTTGGTTGTAACTTTTATTGCTACAAGCCTGGATTATTATTTTTATCTATTATATTTACAAATAGTTAAATTTTAGAACCTTTTTTTTTTTTCCATTTACCTTCAAGCTGTATATATGATAACTAGTTGCAGTGAGTATAAAGCTTGAATAACAGTTTGGTGAACTATCGTCAACCAGATTTTCAGGATTAGTTGCTATAACCAACTACTGAATATATACCATGTTTTAAAATCCAGCTGGCTTTTGTAACCCTAGATATCTTGCTACAATATGTTGAGAAACTGAAAATAGTACGGACCAATAACGCCGGATACAATTAATGTATTGGGGCATTGTAGTATTAGTATAACAGAAGTTAGATCTTTTCGATCAATTTATGCCACATTCTAGCCAAATCATGTAAATTCTTCCCGCAAAGAAAAAAATCTCCGAAACCCCTAAGGGATCATGAAGTTACTCTCAGCCTGGATTGGTTAGTACTGGCTCCGCTAGTCGAACGTTTTCAGAACGTTCATGGAATAGACGGTAGGCCAAACTTCGATGAGTGGAGAAGCTCACTCGGAGAAACGTGCGCATAATGTCAATATCATCACTTGGATTGGAACATTCGATGGAGAATCGATAGGCTTTCTGCAGCTCGTGGACAACCTCAAAGAAATCAGGATAGTGGTAACGCTGCTCCTCAGGATACTGCTTTTTTTTTTTTTTTTTTCAATTTCCACAGATTACCGAGCTACAAGAGCTAGCAACTATATCTTTAGGAGGAACGATGAGAGCACACATACTGCTTTTTTTTTTTTCAATTTCCATAATATATTAAAATACTATATCTTTATTACAATAGTGATATACTTATAAGAGTGTGTTGGTTTTACGAAATACCGGTTTTAATCAGGAGCGGGTTCTGGCTGTCGTTGTTCCATCCGTCGATGAAACAACTTATAATTATCAAACTTCGATTTTGAAATGCAGATTTGACTGGCA
>JAJLUN010000010.1:106975-164497 GCA_030564365.1 Blastobotrys arbuscula | reverse complement strand
AAGAACAAGCCCAGTTACAAAAAGACTATCAACAAAAGGAAGCCAATTTTGAAGATGCTAAAAATAAAAAATAAACTAAAAACAGTGTCGTATATCGCATTAAAAAGAAATCATATTACTATTCCACGGTGAAACGCATTTGTTTTTTTTTTCCTTTTTGTACGTAAAAATTTATTAATATATATATCTATTCTATCGAAAAATATTATTATTTTAGTCCAAGTCCATTCCTTGAGGTTGGCTCATTGCTTGGGTTATATCAAATTTGGAAGCTTGAACCTCAATAAATTTGATATTAGATTGTTGTTTGTAATTAGCTCTATATTGCAACAATTCATTGATAGTATCATCAGCAATTTGATATTGAGAATGAACATAACTTGGAGGACTGGTTTTTTGCCCACCGGTTAATCTTATCACTTCTGGATACCCTGATTGTGATTGGGTACCAGAAACCAACACCACAGTAGACATTTCTCTTGCAATTGAAACAATAGATTTGGCATTTTTGATTTCTTTGGAAGTTGGAAGTTTGTTTTTTATATATAAATCCAATGGGATTTTTTCAACCTTGGTTATTGGTGTTGGTACCAAAACATGGTGTTGAACCATTTCATGTAATGCTAATTTGGCTTGGTTCAATTCAGTTTTACTATCAACGACGTGTGATAATTTGAATGGATACACTGAAGTAATTGCTGATGATTTGGATAAAAATTGTCGACTAGAGTTCAATCTCAACCCATAAGTGACACTATAATCTCGAGTATAAATAGTTGGCATAACATCATTATTATTATTATATCCTTCAAAATTTCTGATTCGTAAAATACATTGTTCTCCATTAGTAGCTGCCATCATAATATCACTTGTCCAGGTTTCCCCAGCCCGAACCGTAAAATCATCTTTCAAATGATTACTTAAAGAATTTTGTTCAGATTCGGCAATTTTACCTGGAATTTTCGCCAATTGTCGAGATTCTTCACTTTCTTCTGTCCATTCTACACCTTTCAAGTCGTTTTCTCTAATAGCTCCAGATTGTCCTGCTAAAAATCGTCGAACTCTTCGAACTTTACTACCTGGTACCACTTGAACTCTAAAAACAGCAGCAATTTTTTCTACTAATGCTCGGATTTTTGTACCAGTGATTTGTCTATCAATATTGGCAGCTAATGATACATCTGGGGTTAATGCCAAACTTAATAATGACAATACTGCTTCATTGGCAATATAGCTTGCACAGACCGCATCTGCATGTGACCCAACTAACGGTTGAGGCTCTTGGTCATTGGAATCCAAATCTTGATCTCTAATTACTACTGTATGACAAGCCTGTGCTGTATACCCATCAATGTGAATCCCCAAACTAACTTTAACAATATCACCTGGTTTAACATATCCACCTTGAAATTTATCTTCTTCTTCTGGTGCAACTCCATTCATTAATTCATTTTTACAGATTGATACCGGTAAAGCAATACCACGTTCTTCAACGTTTTTATAAGCAGTACTAATAGTTCGTTGTAAAAATGAATCACATAATCGACAAATTTCACCAACTGATCGTTCTTCTAAATCTTTAGAGTTTAATAATTCTTTGATTAGTACTAATCCAGATTGAACAATTTGGCCAGCTAGTCGGTATTTACCAATAACTGATTCATCAAGTTGATTCTTATCATTAACCAACTGTTGTTGCTTGGGGGTTAGTTCTAAACTCATTATTTACTAGTGGTGGGTATGAAAATGAAAAAAATTTGAACTGAAAAAAAAAAAAAAATGCGGCTCAAATTTTTGATAAAAAAAAAAATTTTTTTTTCACCACCATAATAAAATGTTCTTTTTTTTTAAAAAGAATTGTATGCTTGGGAATGTTTACACTGAGAGAAAAAAAAAAAAAAAAAAAATAATAATTTTGTGCGGAGCCGCACACTCTATAATAGTGTACATCTATAAATACTTTTAGTCTAATCAGAATCAGAAATACCCAAATCTTTAGCTAACTGCGTGTCGTCATAATCATCATCATCATTAAGGTCTATGTTTGGTACTGTCGGCGTTGAAGATTGGGCTGAGGTCTGGGATGTGCTAGAGAGCTGATTGCTTGGTAGATCAGCTTTTTGCCGTTTCATACTAGCATTTTTAACTTTATCACTATCAACACTGGCATTCGTCCTAGGTCTTTTGTAAACCTGCCTCTCATCTTCATCATCTTCATCATCAAAATGTGTTACTTCAATATCCGATTCCGAATCATCTCTCTTTACAACATCTCTAAACATTAAATTACCATATGAACTACCTTTATCCAACAACTGTATCGCCATTGGGCGATCAATCTTTTGCTCCTTCATAAACAACTGCACCAAAACCTCAGGCACCATAAACATATCATAAAGTAGTAGTTTATCGGGAACTTTATTCATCCAACTATGCTCCTCCCTTGCTTTTATCACATCTTGTTCCAAATGTTTTATCAAAATGTTCGAAATAAATCTAATACCTTTTGCTCCATAATACCCACCTTGTGGTACATGATTATTACCAAAAATAGCCGCCAAAGTCATTGGCCTATTTTGTTTTCTCAACAACTTTTTTGCTTCTCTTCTAAAATTATTCTCCTTTTCGCCATGCAAAATTTCTTTAATTTCATCGATTCTTTTTAATGTAAATTTTTCAATTCTTTTGTCATCAAAGGTATCGGGCCATTTATTAATTTTCCCTTGTTGATAAATATCCTGCCTTGTAGGTGCTCTGTACCTATCACTTGAAAAAAAATCTTTCTCCAATTCATCCACATCAAATGAAATATCATTATCAGCCTCACTTTCGCTATTACTGCCTTTACCAAAGCTGCTCAGAAGCCGCTCCATTTCTTTCTGTTGTTTTTTCATCTTTGTGGCCTCTTTTATAGCCTTCTCTGATTTCAATTCAGCCTCCGATTTGGGACGATCTTGCAATGCTGTCGTTGTAACTTTTGCGAATTCGTCCCCTTTATTCGATATATTGATTTTTTTTTTGGACTCTAAATGCCCTCGTCCACTTGTTTTGTGGCCATATTTTCCTTGAGGTTTGTGTTTTCCAAGCATATTTTTTTTTTTTTATTAGTTCTAATTGTTTGGTAATTTTATACACATTATTTGTCTATTATCTGTGATAAAAACGCGTGGTGTGTAGAACATTTTCCAAATCACTTAATAAGTGCTAGCTTAGAGCTATTGTTGTCGAGGTACTAAGTTCAATAGCAGCCCAATATTTAACTCCCAACGTGGAAACTAAAATCCAAAAAAAAATTAAATTAAATAAAAGACGAAGCAGCCAGCGGGGTTAGCCCTAATAAACAATTTTTGGCTGGCCACTTAGCATGCAGTAAACGAGAGCGTTCTATGCTGACTTTTCGATGTAAACAAAGGTGTTATAACGGTTATGTAGTGATGCCAAATACGTGCACGGCCAGTGTGTATACGTGAGAGAATTGTAAGCCGCCGCACATGTTTGTTGACGAGAAGGGTGCGGCTGGGAAATAAGAAACTGTCTAAATTTCGTTGTGTATCTCGTTTATCCTATATATGCATCTATATATATTTATATACTGCTAATTCATATTCCAATCTCTACATCTTTGTGGATTTGAAGTAAAGAGTCAAAATTATCAATACCGTAAGCCTAAACGTTACCAATAATTTACCTCACTTCTTACGCTACAAACTCCCAATTACACGTTTTTATACTTTAATCACAAAAACTCAATTCTACAACTTATAAACGCCACAACCCAAAACTCCCAACAAAACTCTTTTTTTTTTTTTTTTTTCTTATAAAACTAGTACAAAAAAAAAAATATCACACCAAAAATTTTCTTCTTTTCTTTCTTAACACCATTTTCATAAACCAACATTTTTGTAATAACACGACAACATTCTTGTTATTAACCTTTTAATATCTTTTTTTACCTTTTAAATCATTTCTGTTTGTTTTTTTTTTTTTTTTTTGCTGTATACCTGTTTTATTATTGATAAACAAGATAAACCGGGAGTAGAAGAGTAAAACGAGTAAAAACACAAGTAATAAAAATTAAAAAAAACAGCCAACCAACCAGTATTTTTGTGAAGACAGTACTACAGTAATAACGACACATCGCCGTGAACAAAAACAAAAACGTATCCAAGTATTAATAAAAAAATACTTTGCCCCAAACACAAGTCTTTTTTTCTATATTGTACACTAACAACCCAAAAAAAAAGTATTAAAACAATGTCAGTTGTGGATGAATTTACAGACGTTTTAAATGAACTGTTAAATGTCAAACCACCTGGAGTATCAGGGTCCCGGATCAAGAAACTTACACAAATTTCATTAAACAACGTATCATCTGAATCTTTGTTAATCCAACGGCTATTTGCCCATTGCCAAAAGACACCAGCCAGTCATAAATTGGGGGCAATCTACGTTGTAGATTCCATTGTCCGAGCGTATCATGACCGAGCCAAAGAAAACAATGAACCAGTTGAAGATGGTGAAGGGAATTTTGGTAATGGCGTATTTCAAATTAGTCAATTAATTGAGTCTATTATGGATGATGCGTTGGGTAATGAATTACCTGGTGATCAAAAAGAAAAATTAAAAAAATTGGTAGATATTTGGGATAGAGCTGATACTTTTGATAAACAAACTATAAACTCCATTAAAGATAAATATTTCAAACCTGAACCTAGTACTACTCCATTAGGCAGTCCATCTGATCAAGCTAGAGGCTTTTTCAAAGATTCAATGGCTTCTGATAGCACTAATGCTGGTGAACCAAAGAAGGCAGATACTGCTAGTATTTTGGCAGCATTAGCCAATATTGCCAAACAAAAGCCATCTAATAATGCCGCTAGTAATAGTGCTAATATTGTATCTCAAGTTGCTGGTCAACCATGGAATTTGCCTCAACCTACAAACCAAACAAACGTTCCAGAATCTCGATATAGAGACAGAGAAGGTAGTAATAGTGGTAGAGGTAGTAGGTCCAGATCTAGATCCCCAGGTGCTGTAGGACTTTCTGACCGACGAAGTAGATCACCAACTGGTACACATGGTAGCGATAGTCCAGGTGCTGGTGTCCGTCCACAAGATTACCAACCACGAAATATGCGATATGCTACTGATTTACCTCCAGGTACTGTGCGAGTTACCAGTCGTACATTATTTATTGGTGGTGTTCCAGCGTATATGACTGAATCCGAATTGGCTGATCAATTCCAACCTTTTGCTACCGTTCAATCTATGGTTTTCCATAAAGAAAAGAAACATGCATTTGTTAAAGTTTTTACAAGAGAAGAAGCTGAAGTTGCCAAACAACGATTTGATGAATATAATAAAACTGGTCAAACCCATTTGAGAGCTCGATGGGGGGTTGGGTTTGGTCCACGAGATTGTTGCGATTATCAAACTGGGGTTAGTGTGATCCCAATTAATAGACTAACCGATGCTGATAAACGATGGATGGTCAGTGCAGATCACGGTGGTACTGGTGGGAGACCATTAGTATCTGGTATTGAAGTTGAAGAACCAGATATTGAAATTGGATCTGGTGTTTCTTCTAAAGCGATTAGTAGACGAATGCCTACCAATAGTAGTAAAAATGGGCCAAAAAGTACAAAACAGGAAGATCACCATAGAGGTAACAGAGGTCATCACAATAATAATAATAATCATCATCACAATAACCGATCTCGTTCACCAGTGAACCATCATTACAATAATAGTGGTGGTAGTGCGTTACCTGCTGAACTTGCAAGTTTGATATCAGGAGGTGCACAACAGAACCAACAATATCAACAACAGCAACACCAAATGCCTTCATTTGATCAGCAAAGCCAAATGCCTTCGTTTGATCCTAACCAACAAAGCCAAATGCCTTCATTTGATCCTAATCAACAAAACCAAATGCCTTCATTTGATCCTAATCAACAAAATCAAATGCCACAGTTCAATCCAATGCAAATGATGCAAATGTTTCAAAATGGGCAAATGCCGCCACAATTGCAACAAATGGCTGCATTTTTCCAACAACAGAATCAAAACCAAAATCAATAAGGTTTGTTTTTTAATTTTTTTAATTTTATTTTTTATGTATATATATAATTAGTACAGAAATCTTATTTCGTTTTCATTCATCAATTTGTCATTAACCCGTTACTAGCAGCTACTCGATTATTCTCATCTGGCATGGTAGCTTCATCATTATCAATCCATTCTTGTAATTGGCTATCGCTAATTTCATAAAACTTGTGCTCCAACCCAATTTCTTTTGGTACTTTCTCCAATTTGGCCCTCGATTTCCCGGCGGCGGCACTGATTTCCCTACTAAACAGTTTAATTTCTTGATCATTTAGTTGTAGATATCCTTGTTGTTCTGCTTGTGTAGGTAACGGATGGTGTGGAGTGAAAGCTTTGAGTTCCCCGGCATGCACGATTCTAGGCCGAACCATTGGTATCATTGACCAACTAGGTACCCGCCTAGCTTGTTTAAAATGTGGTTTTGGAACATTTAAAAAATTGGAAGTGCTGGTGTTAGAAGTTGACTTTTTTTGTGAATTTGTTCGGTTAGGTGTGGTAGTAGCAGCATTAATAGTACTAGTAGTAGTTTGTGGTGGGTGTGTTCGTGGTCGTGATGATAGTTTGTCCATGGTTAGCTAGTTAGTAATTAAATGCAAAATAAAAAATAATGATAACAAATGCAAAAACGGTATTAGAAGGTTAAGAAATGTGAATGTGAGGTTAAAAAAAAAAACAAATTTAAGGAGTACACAACAAAAAAAAAAAAGTATTAATAATAATAATTGTCGATGTTTTTGTTTAGAAACTGTTTTTTTTTTTTTTTTGTTTTTTCCACTATCCTACAATTATTAAAAGGACCAAGTAATATTAATAAATAAATAATATGATAATCGCCAATCGTATAAAAATTACCAATCTAAAAAAGTCCAACTGAAAGCAGAATAATCTTTTATAGTTGGTGTACTGGTTGATAAAAATATCGAGATCTATTTCCGATTCCAAAAAAAAAAAATTTTAAAAAAACAATCACAAAAACGGGGGACAGATAAAAAAAAAAAGAAAGAGATCAAACTTTTTGAATAAAGAAGGAATATCTCATTTATTTATACTTATGGATATATGAAAAATAAGTTTAAAAAATTAATGTTTAATTTAAAATAAAAATTAAAAGGTTCTGGATTTGTAAAATGTTTGATGATGGAAATATATTAAGCCCTTTGCGCTGCCAGGGATGTTTATTATTATATATTATGTTTTTATGCCTAAGCTTTTATATATGTCATCAATTAATGTATGATGCGGACCTAAAAAAAAAAAAAAAAAAAAAAGAAACAATGAACGAGCTACCACCGAAAGTGGTATATTAATTAGGTCGAAGCCATCAAATCAAAATCATTATATAAAAAAAGCAATCGCGTTTTTGAATATATATATATATATATAAGACTCCTTTATGTCCGCATTTTTCTCCTCTTTACCATTGAAAAGTTTAAGATATAATAGTTGAATATCATAATTGTAGATAAGCTACGTTACCCACCACCCATCATCCCCTGGATTCTTAAAATCTCAAGCTCAAGCAAAATAGGGATATGAAATTATTAAGCATGCTTACTCAAATTTTGAATACGAAGATCTTTAGACTGTAATTTAATCCAAACTAATGGGCTTTCTTTTTCACAAAGCCATGGGTTTTTGTTGCTGATCCCCTCCTATCCGCGAGATTCCACCCTGGATTGACATTAATTAATGGCTTGGGGGGCTTATAAAACCAAAAATAGCCAGATCTTATATATATCATGGTGCATGCATTGCATATGGACTACAGGTTTTTATTCTTGTTGCAGCATGAACTCTAGACTAAGCTCATCCTTGAAAACCATTTGACATAAGTGTGTACACAAAAACCAAGCTCCCAAGGGTTTTATTTGAACATAATTTAACACCTGCAAAGTTGAATAAAGTTTTGTTATTGTTGAGGTTCGGGAAGTTTTTTTTGTTTTGAGCTGTCAAAAAAATAAATAAACAAATGAAATAGAAACAGAATCTCAGACATGACAGACAGATTCTTTTTTTTTTTTTTTTACCTTTCCCTTTCGGGCATCACATTTTACCCAGCGCGTATAGGTAGCTAACGTTGTATTAACTGCCGTGTGTGACTTGAACGGGTGGGCCGATTTGATTTTTTTTTTGGTGGCCCATTGCAATTGAGGAAGGTCTTAAGCTCAAGCCCATCAAGAAAGTTTTTTAAGTTTTTTGCGCGCGCCCACGCTTTTATATATATATTAATAAGATATAAGCTTACTCTGCAATTTTTGACGCTGGTGGCTTGTGGCTGGTGCGGCTCGATCGAGTATTTTTTTTTTCTGTATCCAACAAACTTTTTGAAAGAAAAAGATTTATCCTAGAGACACAATTTTTGTTGTTGTTTGTTTTTAGAAAAACTATAAATCTTGAGAGTTTTGTAAACCTTCACTATTAGAGTTATAAAATTACCATTAAATGTTAATGAATGTTTGTATTACGTACAATGTCTGGCGTTTTCGTTTCATTGAAGTACCGGAAATGGCGATAACTAAACAATATAAATAAAAAAAGTTTCGATCATAGATACTTTGCAACGGGGTTGTGTATTTTTGTGTCCAATCAGGCGCTGAATTTAGTGAACTGTGGAACGGTTAAATCGGCTTGTTGCAGACGCGTTAAGTCCACAATGGTGGGTGTTTTTTTTTTTTTTTGTTTTGAGATAATCGCCGCATCTCTCAATAGTCTGATGTTTCTGGATTTTTGTTGTTACAGCCGCATTTTAACTAGTAAAGTAATAATAACAATGTATTAACAAATAGAATAAATAATAAAGGTTATAATAATAACAACAACAAAATAAGTTAAACTTTCAAAAGATGATAATTAAAGAACGATTTCATTACCACCACCATAATAATTAAACCCATAAGTCAAACTATACTTATCCAAATCAAATCCCAAAGGTTCCAAATTTTGGTTCATTTCTTCAATCCCATCCACTAAATTCAAAACTTCTAGTTCCGTTAACGGTGTGACAAACCTCGCGATAGTGACATGCTCGCTGGGGCCGAAATAACGTGATTGAACCTTTTCAACTCCGACTTTATTAACCATCGCATCATAGATAATTCCCCGATGTTTAATATGAGAAGCGCTATTCTTTTTTGTTGTAAAACTTAACGCTATTGCATTGGCGTCATAACATAATAAAGGACTATCCACTACAATTTTGTTTGAATGCGCTGCAATTGACAATTCTTTTAAATTCAAATTATCAATATACTCCTGTGCACGTATATTTTCAGGTAAATAAGTATAAACTTCCAAAACCGTGGCATGTAATTGATCAGTTGGGGCGATCCATAACTTGTTGTTACACAATTCGTTTAATTTCACCAAAGTCATTGAAATATAATCTAATACATGATCAGGTAACCTATTAACCAAAGTGATATTACTTCGATCCTCAGGTTTAGGTCCTGACAAATATGGATCAATATTCACCACCGGATCTTCATGCAATTTTTTATAATGCAGAGCATTGCGTTGTTTCCGGGCTTCATCTTGTTCCACACATGTTGGAAAGTTGGCATTAATCTTTGTAAATGGGTTTGCTGTTTGAACCTTTGTCATTATTATTTTTCTTTTCTTCTCTTTCTATTCTCTATAGTTTTCAAAGGTGTTTTCTGGTCTATTATATAAAGTTTAAACTTTTGATGGTGATGGTTTAAAAAAAAATAAAAAAAAAAAATAAAGTTGGTCGGTCGGTCCACTGGGCTCCAGTAATCGGACTATTTATCGGCCATAAACCGCTCTGGGGTATCAGTAACCACCACTGCTTAAACGGCTATTAAGGCGCAAATTATAAGGTTCATTTATCGTATTATCTCACGTGCATTAGCTTTTGTTTTTATTTTTATTTTATTCACTTTACTTTATTATTGATAACCAAAACAAAACAAAATTATTACGCATTAAACAACGTTTGTTTTAATTAACATCAATGTGGCAAGACGAAGATTTCACAGAAGAATTCTACACTGCTCAGATATCTCAGCCCAGTTCTTGCGGTTTTTTCCCACAAACCAACCCACAGGGCAAAATCATAGACTATAGAAACTTTTCTTCACAACAAGCGTATCGCGACGCAATCAATCAAGATACAAACAACGCGTTATCATCAACTCTGTTAGGGCGGCCACCAGCGACAGCAGATGTTCTGGCTAGTAATACACATCGATACAATTATGGATTGGAAGATGATTTTGTTCAAAGTCCAGTTGGGTTATTAAACTCGCCTGCTAACACTAATAATACTAACAACAATCGTCACTCGCTGGTGCCTACCCCCACTAATCATACCGCCACCGGGTCGCATAATTATAGATCATCAATAAACAATAGTTATACAAATGATATGCATACCAAGGGTTATAATGAACGAGAGGTTGGAGATTTGGTGTATGAGGCACGGAAACACCGAGAAGTCAAGATAAACAGCAAGCGGTACAACAAAAAATCTGCAAATCGAGCAGACTTGAAGAATTCTCATGGTTCATTAGGAATTTCGTTAAAAAACATTATAAGATGTTTTAAGCCTTCCAGTATTGTATCTGCATCATTACGCAGTCGATAGTGTTATATTTTTATTATTTATTTATTTTATACTTGAAATTTTTTTGTTTTTTTGTTTTTGGCACACCTGAAAAACCCTAAACTCCCAGCGTCCAAAACTTTAAAAATAAAAAATAATGGTGCGGCGATATTATTATATACCAAAAGTATACACCACATAAATTTAATCTTTTATTTATACTAAACAATTAACGCGAATATAAAACCTAAGAATAATAGAATGACACGATCAGCACGACCGAGTTCTGCACGTTCAACAGGCGCAAGCTCCAATACAACCAATTCTCACAATCAACCGAGTAGTACACGAACGGGGCCACCAACATCTAATACCTACTTTCACAACTTTAACCCTCAAAATTTTTTCGAGCAAGAGATTGACAAGTTCATTTCCAAACAGGGAGTTGTGACTAGTTATAGAGACCCATATGTAGTAGGGCATCAACTTCGGCAGGTTAAATGGAACAATGTGGGGTCAAAAATCGCATGTATTCAAACAGATCGAAATCTACGTATCTGGACAAACGAGGTTCCCGAACCCAGACAATCGATAGAAATTCGAAATGCCAGCGTCAATACTAGTTCTGGCAATAAAAGTTTTAAACTTCCCTTGCAAAGTGTATGCTGGGACCCAATTGAGACTGAAAATGTATTGATTGTTAGTGGTGATGGAGTGTTACGATTATGGGATGGACGGTTTAAACAATTGTTAAAAGAACATGAGTTTGATACCGAAACTTTTGTAGTCAAATGGTCCAAAGATGGTATTAAAATTGCAGTGGCTACAAAGGATAATAAAATTATCATAATGGATCGGGATTTGAAAACTATTATATGTGAATATGCGGAACCATATGAAGAAATTTGGGAAGTGGTTTGGTCCAATAGTTCAGATTTTTTGGCATGCTCTTTAGGCACTGGTGATATCAAGATTTTGAAAATTTCCAATAATAATGTAAAATCTGTTTATACACTAAAGGGGCATCGAACTGCGGCGTCTTGTATAGAATTCGATCCATATGAAGGGAAATATTTGGCAGCTGGATCCAATGAAGGAATTGTTAGTATATGGCAATTAGATGATGGTGAACCGCTATGTGTTAGATCTTATAGTACCAATCAAGCCATCAGTTCTCTAAGCTTTACTCACGATGGGTTATATCTAGCAATAGCGACTACCGAATTAACTCAACCTGGTTCAAGTAAACAACCAAAGATTGAAATTATTAGTGTAAAATCAGGCCAACTAATCACCTCAATATCTCGACAAAACCATTGTCCACGACCTTCTTTAGATTGGCATCCTAGTAAATATATTCTAGCTGCAACTGGAGAAGCATATGGATTATCAGTCTACGCATCTCATTCAAAATAATTATATTTATATATAAAAAATAAAAAAATTAAAAAAATAAAAAAAAATTATTAACTACAGTATATACAAATCATTAATATTATAATAATCAAAAAACTAAACATGACTCAAAACTGGGCCAATTTTATTGAAATAATCACCATCTACCAAATCACTAATCTCTTCTTTTGTGACCCAAGCATAATCCAGCCCTTCTTCTTGTGGATTAAACTGACCATGAATGATATGACTTTTAATGTAAAATTCTTTAGTATTGTTATTCTTGTAATAAACACACGGACTGTTAGAAACGGTCCAAGTAGACATGCTACCACCCCCAATTTCTTTCAACCCCCGTTCAGCAGCCATGTCCAAAGTTTCTTGTTTAGTAGTTAGACCAAAACTTGGCATCTTCCATTTACCATCTTTTTTAACCACCAAATATAATGTTCGGTCCAATTTTCGAATCAAACTCTTGATATCATTTTTAGTATCGGCTTCTGTAGTTCGACTATTTGGTACAATAGGTCTAGTAAATGCATCTTCACTGGTGGCCTCGGCACTGTCACCACCTTCTCGTGGTACCACGATCTCTTGTTTAAACCGCCGTTCTCGATTCAATTTAATATCTGGCTCCCCCTTTTCAAAGATAACTCCTGGCTGTTTGGCGGCTGGACCTCTTTGGAATGATACAAATTTTCGTTCTGATAATGACCCCTTTTTGTAGTAGTAGTATTGTGGGAATGTCCACATTAATCGTCGTTCTAATTCATCCTGATATTTATAAAATGCTTTTTCGAATGGGGTTAATGTTGGGGTGACAATTGGAATTCGACTTAGAATTAGACCTGCTTGGATGCTGGATTCGGTAGCTGTTGTGGCAGCTGTCGACATTAGTCGACGTGATAGTTGTGTGCGAAGCATGATCAGTTGGTTTATTAGGCTATTTGGGGTGGGTGGTGAAAAAAAATTTTGTCGGATGGAAAATTGCCATTCATCCTAGAACAATTTTTCACCCAAACACAATTTTTCTCCCGCTTGGGATACGAAAAAAAAAAAAAAAAAAAAAACAACCGAGAGAAATAAAATTTAATTAAACCCATTGAACGCGCGGCTCGTTAAATAAACGCAATAGAATTACAAGTTAACTAAAATCGAAGTCAATTCAACACCATAAGTCATCAAACTACCCCAGACAAACAAATTAATCAAAACAGAAACGCCATGTAATTTGGCAAATTGTTTGTTGATGGCCTTCATTTCATCAGAAGCAGATGGGTCTTTGTGAGATTTGCCTTCTTTGGCAACTTGTTCCAACCGAGCGGTTGATAATTTATTGGACTTTGGACCCAAAATAGCAGCATTTAGAATTGACCCGACTAATGAGATGCCTAGTGTGGTGGTGGCAACAGTGGTCAATGGGACTGGGTTGGTAGCAAATAGCAATGCGCTGGTTACCACTTGAGCTTTGAAATAGAATGGGAAAACATGGTGTTGAAGTTTGGAAAAGTATTCGTATGGTAAAACTTTGAAAGCGACAATTCCAGAGAAAAAGGATTGGTAAGTAGTTGCTCCGAATAGTAAAGAGTAGGTTAATAAATGGTATGGAGTGGTTGTTGCCAATGTTGATAATAACGCCATTTTTCTTTTGTGTGTATGTTTGTTTAGAAGAATAACAAAAAAAGAGAAGGATGGGAGTTTATATAACCTTTATAAATACCGAGCCGGCAGCAATCACTATCACTATCAACATCAATAATTGTTGGTTCAGTTATTTTTTACCAAGATTTCAAACCAGTCACACATATATATAAACTGGTATCATTATTCATTTGCAATAACTATTGAATATTTAGTAAAAATACAATAAATTAAATTAAAAAATAGAATTGTTAGTATCATTGATAATCGATCGTCATAATGGTATATAAAGATTGATCTGATAAGCTTTATAGTGCCAAACTCCCAACGTGCTAAGCATATTCCCGACAAAGCGTGGTGAGTATATTTTGGTCGAGGAATTCAATGATTCATGAACATGAAAACATTGATTCGATAGTACGATAGGCGGCACAAATGGATGGTGTAAAAAGTATAATACAGCAAGGGATAAATTTAGTGGCCAATCCCGACTATGGCTACTTGATAGCACCATTAATATGGCTTGCTGATGCCGCACTTTGTTTGCTAATTATCAACCGAGTACCGTATACTGAAATCGACTGGAGAGCATATATGGAACAAGTATATTTAATTATAACAGGAGAACGAGACTATGCAAAAATTGAGGGTGGTACCGGCCCATTAGTATACCCAGCAGGTCATGTCAAGATTTTTACAATGTTATATGATTGGACTGAGGGTGGGGAAGATATCGCTGCTGCTCAACATATTTTTTCAATGGTTTATTTATTAACTTTGGCAGTGGTTTTGTATATTTTGGTGAAAAGTCGAGTGGCCCCAGGGTATTTAGTTTTTACAATGTTATCCAAACGATTGCATTCTATTTACTTGCTGAGAATGTTCAATGATTGTTTTACTACTTTGTTTACAACGTTGGGGATTGCATTGTTGATGAGTAATAGGATTGGTACTGTGAATAAATGCACTATTAGTGCTATTTTGTTTAGTCTTGCAGTGAGTGTAAAGATGAGCGCATTGTTATATTTACCAGGGGTTGCAATTATTATGCTTTACAACTTGAAAAGTATCAAGAATTGTTTGGTATTTTTGTTGATTCCATTTTTAACTCCTCAAGTACTATTAGCATTGCCATTTATTGAATCCTACCCCTCTTCTTATTTCAATAAAGCCTTTGAATTCTCAAGGATGTTTTTGTATAAATGGACAGTTAATTGGAGGTTTTTGGGTGAAAATAAGTTTTTATCTCCATTTTTTGCACTATTATTGTTAACACTTCATGTTTTGTTATTGCTAGCGTTTGTATCAGTACCAAAAACAAGATGGTTGAAAGGGTTTAATGAAACTTCATTGGTAACCATGTTGAAAAATGCGTTTACTACAGGTGTTCGAACTAAACAATTAAGTAACCAAAGCTATTCAAGATGGGTTGCACAAACTATTGCGGTTAGTAATATTATTGGGATTTTATGCGCCAGATCGTTGCATTATCAATTCTATTGTTGGTTTTATTGGTCTGTCCCATTGTTGTTGGCTACTTCATCGATGCCATGGTATGTGTGTGGATTGGTATGGCTAGTTCAAGAATACGGGTGGAACGTCTACCCATCAACTGATTTTTCATCAGTAATTGTTGTTATGAGTCTAGCTTTGATTGTTATCAACAATTGGTTGGTAATTGATGATGATGATGTTTTAAAAGAACCTTCAATAGAGGATAAAAAGAGTAAATAAACTATTATATATATATCAGATATTTTTTATATTTTTTTTAGTTAAAACGCTGTGCGGCTTAAAAACAAGTTTAACTCTTCGTGGCAAAGATACGGTTGGGAAATATTAAATTTTTTTTTTTTTTTTTTCACCCCTTCAGACCGACAACCGATTGATTGTGATAAAAATTTTGAACATTAAAAATTCATCAATTTTTTTCACTAACCATACCTCCACTAAAACACACATAGAAAAAAGAAAATGAGTCTCTCAGGACAGCCCAAAAGTTTTACCGAAATGAACGAAGCGGAGAGGATCCAAGCCGGGGCCAACGCCATGGTGTCACTAATGCAATCATGTCCAGGTAAATCCGTTCTAGCAGGGGTGACGGGGTTCGGGTTAGGTGGTATGTTTGGGCTTTTTATGGCATCTATGAGTTACGATACAAGTCTTGGATCAGGAATCCAAAATAAATTTGCAGATTTACCGTTCAAACAACAGATGAGATCTCAGTTTAGTGATATGGGCAAAAGGTCCTGGTCTAGTGCCAAAAATTTTGGGTTCATTGGGTTGGTTTTCACAGGTACCGAATGTGTTATTGAATCATTAAGAGCTAAAAACGATATATGGAATGGTGTATGGGGTGGTTGTTTGACTGGTGGCGGGTTGGCTATCAAATCTGGACCTCAAAGTGCATTATTTGGCTGTGGTGCATTTGCTGCATTTAGTACTGCTATTGAGTTGTATTTACGAAGTGATATGAAACCCCCTGCAACGACTGATGAAGATGAATAGTTGTAATAATATAAATAACTTGTAAATATAATAAAAAAACAATTTCATGAAGTTTTATTAAGACAAAAAAAAAAAAAAAAATTAATTAGCAATCATAAATATATGTATTATAAAAACGACTTATTGTGATCATGTTCGATCTGTTGCAGGAGGCGATATTGTACTATCCAGAGAAGCATTAGACTCATTCTGCGGCGAATTGTTATTAGAGTTATTATTAGAATGCGTCACTTGCTCCTCTATAGACTCTCCCTGGTCTGTTGATTCATTCTCGCTGGCTACTTTCGTTGACCGATCCATCTGCGATTGTTTGTTAGGGCTAGTCGATATGGCTGGTGTATCATTTACAGGTGATACTGTACTTGCCGTGGCCCCAGAAGCCCTATTAATCAACGTTGGTAACATTGACACAGAACTAGACGTACCCTGTCTAGATGGTGGCGGTGGTAGTTGTTTCTGTTGCGATGATGACTGTTGGGCTTGTGGAGGTAGTATTTGAGGGTTTGCTTGAGTACTGGTTGAACTCATCCCACTCAAAGTAGCAGGGTTTTTATTCCCTGGTTTATTACTTCCACCTGTTGTCGGCCCCAATGCCAGATTTCTCAACTGATTAACTGAATGAACACATTTATTAATTGTTTGAACTAATAATGCAGGTTTCAAAGGTTTTGATAAATATTCATCCATTTGGGCTTGCATACAGCGTTCTCGATCACCCAACATGGCATGTGCTGTTAATGCCACAATAGGAGTTCTTGTTCGAACAGTAATGTTTTGTTTTTCCCATTCTCGGATTCTAGCAGTGGCTTCAAAGCCTCCCATTACTGGCATTTGAACATCCATCAACACTACATCATATCTTTTCCGTTTAACCGCTTCAAATGCTTCACTACCATTTTCAACAACTTCAACTCGATGTTTATATTTTTCCAGAATTCGAACTGCCAATTTTTGATTAACAACATTGTCTTCTGCTAATAAAATATGGAATTGTTTGGCACCATCAGAATTTAATGGTGCAGCTCGACTTTCTAATGCTGGTCTTAATACATTACCAACATCATGTACTGAACATGGAGTATTACCATAACTTGTAATACCCAAATCTAAACATAATTTTAGATTGACTTGTGGGATACACGGATTCAACAATACTAATGGAATATATTTCAAATGATTCAACATTCGTAATTTTGTAGCAACTTCCAAAGTATCAACAATAATTGTATCGAATTTAGGCCCCGTTCGGTCTTCTGGTAATGGAGCTTCCTCAACTGAATGAACCACCCATGCGTTTAAATGCAATCTTGACATGTTGGCCACTAATTGCTCAGTAACGTGTTTTTCATGAACTGTATCAATAAATAAAACATAATGATCTCTAAATGGGGCAATTGATTCTAACAGTTGTGTTAACCCGGACTCGGCCGGTTGAACAGCTAAGGTAAAATAAAATTGTGATCCTTTACCATAAACACTTTTAACCCAAATATCACCACCCATTAAATTAATTAATCGTTTGGAAATTGATAAACCTAACCCAGTACCACCAAACTTTCGTGTAGTACTACCATCGGCTTGTCTAAAAGTATCAAAAATTACATCCAATTTGTCACCTTGTATACCAATACCTGTATCTGATACACAGAATTCAATCATCATTTCTTCTGGACTACCTCTAGATTGATCTTCGGCCTTTCGAACAGATAACGCCACTTCACCCAATTCAGTAAATTTAATAGCATTACCAACCAAATTCAAAATAACTTGTCGTAATCTAAATGAATCACCAACCAAAGAATCTGGGAAAGTATTATCAACTTTATAAACCAAATCCAATGGTTTTTCATTAGCCTTAACTGCCAAAGTTTTTAATGCTCCAAATACAGTGCCTCGTAAAGAGAATGCAATCTTTTCAATAGTCATTCGATTAGCTTCAATCTTACTAATATCCAAAATATCATCAATAATAGTTAATAAAGAATTTGCCAAATTATGAACAATTGACAACATTTCCCGTTGATATTGTGTCAATTCAGTATCCAATGTTAATTGTGTCATACCAATAATACCATTCATTGGTGTTCGAATTTCATGAGACATGTTGGCCAAAAACTCAGATTTGGCGCGATTGGCCAATTCTGCTGCTTCTCTTGCGGCAGTGTTTCTTTGAATGGATTCTCTCAAATTCAAAACCATTTGATTAATCTTTGTCTTTAAGGCATCCATTTCGCCAGATGCTTCAACGGTAATAAATCTTGTGAAATCACCATCAGTAGCTGCTGCAGTAATTTGTGCAAATGCCCGCACTTGGGTGGTCAAATTACTGGCCATGGTATTAACGTTTGTGGTAATTTCTTTCCATAACCCATCAACATCACTGACTTGGGCTTGCACACCAAGTTTACCATCAATCCCGACATCTTTAGCCACTCTGGTAACTTCACTGGCGAACAACTGCAATCGATCCACCATTTTATTAATGGTACTTTTCAATGCCAACATTTCCCCTTGAGCATGGACGTCAATCTTTTGACTCAAATCACCTTCTGCCACTGCAGTAGTAACATGAGCAATAGATCGCACTTGTGTGGTTAAATTACTGGCCATGACATTAACGTTTTCTGTAATTTCTTTCCATGCCCCTTCAACATCTTCAACTTTAGCTTGTCCACCCAAAATCCCTTCTGTTCCAACACTTCTTGCTAATGTAGTAACTTCGGTAGCGAAATTTTGTAATCGATCAACCATTTTATTAATAGTACTCTTCAAATCCAAAATTTCCCCTTTACAGTTGGCAGAAACTTTTTGTGACAAATCACCTCTAGCAACTGCTGTAGTAACATTTGCAATATTTCGTACTTGATCTGTCAAATTACTTGCCATCGCATTAACTATATTGTTAGTATCTTTTACTATTATTTTTTTAACATACCGTTATCAGTCAATTCTTTCCAAATGCCTTCCACGTCGTCAATCTGTGCTTGCCCACCTAATCTACCTTCAACACCGGTTTCTCTTGAAACTCTTGTAACTTCAAATGCAAAAGTTCTTAGTTGTTCTACCATTGTATTAATAGTCTTTTGTAGTTCCAGAATTTCCCCTTGAGCATGAACATTAATCTTTCTACTCAAATCACCTCTCGCGACAGCTCTAGTAACATCTGCGATTTCTCGCACTTGGTTTGTCAGATTACTTGCCATGACATTAACATTATCGGTTAATTCTCTCCAAACCCCTACTGTGCCATCGCCTTCTGCTTGTCCACCCAAAGTCCCACCAGCAACTTCGGTTGCCACTCTTGTAACTTCACTTGCAAACCGTTGCAACTGGTCCATCATGGTATTAATAGTTTCTTTAAATTTTACAATTTCTGGATCCATTTCTTGTGCATGGATTGTAACTTTTTTACTTAAATCACCTTGTGCAACCGCAATAACAACTTCGCCAATTTCTCTTAATGCTTTTTGAAATGCTTTATTTGCATTCTGGCTTTTGGTTAACTCTCTATCTAATAAATCTGTATCAACAACCCGTTTTTGATCAGGTTGAATCGATTCTGTAAATGCGTAAACTAATGATCGTGCTTGCAACAAGTCCGATTCCAATCCAGCAACCGTAGCTCGTTGAGATTCAATTTCCAACTGTTGTGATTGTACTTTTTGTAATAGTTCGTTAAAACTATTGTCTGTATGTGTTGTAGTAGTTAGCTGTGTCGATGTAGTAGCCTGTGGTAGTATCTGTTGTTTGATAGATTCTAGTTGTTCAAGTACTAATTTCTTACCTGGTGTGTCGTTACCAGGTAATTGTTGCAACCCTAATTCCTGCACATCGCTTGATGGTGATGTTCTTAGAGTTGATAGAATGTCAGCTAATGCCAGGTAGACCTGTTCATTGTCTACACCTGGTTCGCTAGAAACCATCTTTTTATTCTTTAATTTAAAAAAAAAAATCGTGGTGTATGTGTGTGTATTAAAAGGAGAAAAAAAAAAGTCCTAATATAAAAAAAAAAAAAAAAAAAAGGTTAAGGGGAAATTATTAAAAATTTTGGCTTTGGAAAAAAAAAAAAAAAAAAAAAAAATTTCTTCTGGCGGGAAAGTGTATGAAAAATGGAAGCGTAACTTTTTTTATGTGTAGGAAAAAAATAAAAAAAAAGCGTATTTGGATAAGAATTTACCAAAAAAAAAAAAAAAATTCTGAACCATCAAACCCTCGTGCGTTGGGATTACATGTTGTGCTTTAAAAAAAAAATTGCTGTCATGTCTGTTGAAGCTTGCATGATACATTTAATAATCAATTATTCATCATTAGTATACTTTCGATTGAAGGTTGTTTTTATTTTTTGTTGCGTTTCTAAATCTTTTTTTAGTCAATTTTTTAGCCAAAATATATATTATGATAGTAAAAGAATTTCACTATGGACAATTAAAAACTTTGTATATTATTAGATTTTTTATTGAGCTGGCTTTTTGGAATGAAAAATCCTTTTTAGTAGTGTCTAATACCATGTAATAATAAGTTATCAAAAGAAAATTTGGGACCTGAATTATGTGTTAGACAGCTGTTTAGGTTTGTTATTTTTTTTTTTTTTTTTTTGGTAAGCATCCTGATATTTTGACATTGTTCATAATTCAGGGTATGATGCCAAGTGGTTTTACGTTTTAAAAATACACTAAAAGTAGCTAAAATTTCATAGTTACGCTTGTGCGATGGAGCTATAATTTTTTATTTTGTTTTATTCTTTAAAATCTCGTTTACTGTAGACATATATATCCAGGGTCAATGCATCAAGTCATGCTGTATTACTGTGGGCTCCGGCAGATAAATTTTCTTCTATGTCATAACAATGCTTCAAATTTTTTTTTTTTTTTTTTTTTTTATTAATTAATTAGGTCTGCAATCACATTTGATAGCCAAGCCCGTATGCCATAGTGCTAGGCTCATGATTGGATGGCTGAATTCCAACATCCAGCCAACAGATTAAAAAGATGAAAGGCTTTTAAAATAAATACTAAGCTAGGGTACAGTACTTTATATATTCGAAAAAATACTACTGTAACAACATTTACGGTGAGAATCTTTTTAGGTACAGCCATTCCATTAAAAATTTTTTTTTTTTTTTTATTTAAAGGAAAAAAAAAAAGAATTGGTGGAATGAATGAACTGGGCTGAGACAGCCCAAATCCTATTATCACCACGCTCTACGTATTGCAAAATTAACACAAGTATAAATTTTTTGCGTTAAAGCTAACTCAATTTCTGAATCTTCTTTGATTGCTTCTTTTTATAATATTCAAAGGGTTTGACCATGGTCAGAGTGCACTCCTCTCACGTGTGGGGGATCTTATTTATAGCTCGGTTTTACGACATCTCCGTGAAGCATCTTTCATTTTTTGAATGTTTCATTTTTTTTTTTCCCCCTCACTAATTGTCATATTCTTTTAACATTCACAAAACCAACCCCATTTCAGTTGAGAACCGCGGATAAATAAGACTTTGATTTTGAGTCTGCTGAGTCTTTTATGATACGCCGTGCTGTATAAGGTATTAATTACGTCGGTTTTTTGCCCCTTAGAGTTCTGGTAGTCAACCATTTGGGCCCTTTGTTATTTTCTATATCTACACATGCCCAAATTAATAAAACTGTAATCACCATCCTCCGCCACGTTTGATTAAGCTAGATCTGAGTTTTTGATCTAGAGCTCCGATCAGCACGTATCAATAAAGTTAGAGTTTGGATGCCGTGTACAAAGTTAAGCTTTACATTTATAATCTGTAGCAGATTTAAGTAGCTATGCTATCGAGATATTAAGTATAACGGACAAGCATGCCGTTATGTGGCTACTAATCAGTGCAGGTTTTGATAAGCTGTCAAGTTCGAGACGTATTGCACCGTTTTTTTTTGACGATCGCTGGTAAAAATGTTTGAAACACTTTTTAACCATTTGAAATATTTTATACCATACAAGTAGGTTAATCAGGGCTTGAATGATCCATTGTATCGTGTCGGTAGTATCTGATACATTTTTGCATCACTGTTACAATTTTAAAAAATCACCACCATAAAATCATCCAAATTTTTTAACGGTGCAGTACGCGCTGACACACACACACATGTATATATCGGACCTGCTCGTGACAGCCGCTCATTCCCATATGTTAACAAGTACGGCGACACACACACATATCCCTTTCTTGTTTAAATCCATGTGATTGGTGATCATTGACTGATCTATCAGGAACAAACAGTTTATGAACGATTACAACGTTCTTAAAAAATCTCGCACCTTGAAACCAAGACAACGGACGGCAACGAGAAAAGAAGATTTTTTTATTACGTAAGCTTATGTCTATGTATACGAATGAGATGGTTTTATCTGGGGAATCGGGAATTTTTACAAAAAAAATTCCAGAGTTATATCATTTTAAAGATATTTTATCTGGCGCTCTGGCCAACAAATGAGGGACTGGGGTGGCCTCGGAGAAACTTTAATTTAATTTTCGACTGCTCCATAACTACGAATCCGCAGATAAACAGTACAATGAAGGTATTTTTGCAGCGGCTTTAGCTTGTTTTATTTTATGTTCGTAGGCAATATATAGCGTCTATTTGTATTAAACACCCAACCACGAAATTTTTGAGCTATCAAAAAAAGCCGCACGGCTAAATTTAAAATAATTCTATTAGTGAGTGAGGCTTATTGCATATTGTAAGCGTTTATTTCCAATTGTAAATGATTGCGTATAAGATAAAATTTATCCCAGATATTGAATATTTTTAAAAGCCCTGTTTACGGCTTTTTCTCAACTCTATTTATAGAAGCAGTGAGAAGCTCTGACATGAAGTGCCGTTAAATAAATACATAAAAAAAGTAAGGAGGGACAAAAATAGAAATAAGGTAAAACAAGCCGCGATGTCTCACCTATAATGGAAAAGATGAGTGAAAAAAAAAAAAAAAAAAAAAAAAACCAGATGGACCGTTAAATTTCTAAAAATAACCTAATTTTCTGAATTACGCGAATATCTGATCTAACCATTGATATACGGGGCTGGTATTGTTGGCGAGGCTCATAAGAAATATTCTATTTTATTTCCTGTGATTATGAACGTTGAATAAGCACGTAGGTTTTAATTTATGAGTGTATGGAAAACCTAAAGTTGGTGAGGATTGTGTCAAACAGTGGACAACTCACTTAAATTTTACCAATGACTTATAATTCTATAAACGTAAATAACAGAAGTGACACTTGAGAACTAGCCATTTTAGGTTATAGTTCATAATATTCACGAAGCAGCCGGGAGTGTAACTACATTCTCATAATAAATCATAGTATTAACAATAGAAACTTATTCGCAGTATCTATTTCCATTTTTCTATAAATAGAATCAGGAAAATTAACGACAAAAAAACATATTAAGGTTAATAATCTGATATTCTCCCCGGAAAAAATATTGACGTCAATAGACTCAAATGTATTTGTCGAGTCGCAATAGATTTATCCAGCCAAGAAGTCAAGTAAATGTCAACTAAAAAAAAAAAAAAATTGAAAAAAGAAAAAAGACAAAAAAACAACGTTTTAATTAATGTATTAACGCTGGACCCGGATATAAACGTCACTCGGCAAGTACGGTAATCAGTCAGTCCTTTGAAGAGTGCATGATAGATATTTCTATGCGATAATCAAGCACATGTTTGAAAGCTTCATGAAGTCAAGAACTTGCAGCTTAGGTGCCACTAGCGGCCCTAAGCATTAAAGCTTACAAATGTAGCCCCTCCTCCCTTAGTTCGATCGGGTATATTTCCCCGAAACTCAGCCAGGTAAGTTTTGCCTAGCCGAATAAGCTTACGGCCTACAAATCAAAAGGAGAGTTTTTTTTTTTTTTTTTTTTTTTTTTTCCGTGAAATCCCCCGAAGCTTGTTACTGTAGTTTAAATACCTAAACCGGCTAGTTTCTAGAGATTTGAGCCGATTTAAATTTTCAAGCGGTGAATTTTTTTTTTTGTGCGAATGCTTTAAGTTGTTTCTAAATTTAGCTTGCTGTAAAGAGAATCCACAAGCTAATAAAGCCGCTAGAGCGTTACAGTCAAGCGTATAATATCAGCTGGGAAAGACCTCACCGACATTTATCAAAATTCGAACTTACAGTGCCATAATTCCAACCGATACTCCTAAGCTGTAATTTATTCCATATCGTATTAAAAAGGAACCGGCCTTAAGTTTACGCTGTGCCTACTACTCAATTTAATTCCCGCTAGTAAAAATAAGAAATGATCAGCACTCTGAATCAGAAACATAATTTTTTTTTTTTTTTTTTTTTAAAGAAAAAGAGCGTTTTTAATAGGTTGTTTATGCATAAGCTGATTTCCAGCTGCGATATCAACAATCTGCCGGGTAAGCTTTGATTTTGCCAACATTGAAAAGAAAAAAATAAATAAACGAACTAAGAGTGAAACTTTGTCTAAGGTAGGTTATTTGCGATTATTTTTGTGAGTATTGCTCTAGAACCTGCATGTTTTTGGCTAATCTACTATATTTAAAGCGAAACAAATTGATGGCTTCAATTGGATAAGTGGCCGAAAAAACCCAAATCGTAGCCTGAAATTTTGATAACATTGAGGGGGTGAAAAAGAAAAATAATTGTTGTTTCAATCCTTAACAAAACATGAAGCTGCACATGAGTTTTCACGAATAATAATCTATATTACGTATTGGCCAACCCCTTCTCGAGGATCCCTGTCTCCAACTTAAAATTACTTCTTGTTATCTAAAAAAAATTTAAAAGCTTTCCTCCTTTTATTGGAAGGTTGGTTATAACACCCACCACCGGAGTTTTACTCTATTTATGTTTTTGTTTCTCATTCTATATCTCTCGCTTATACTTCTTAACAGCTATGCCTTACATGTAAGCATGCATCTTTGAGATTGATTTCTTTTGGTTCCACTTGCCCTATAGGATTGATGGTTATAAGGGCTCGAAAGGTTCAGAGACACGAGAAGTCAAATCTCAGACTAGATCTCAAGTATGGATAGAGCCTTCAAGCCATCAATTTGATCTGTTAACAAAAAAAAAAAAAAATTATTGGTTTTTTGGTTGTTTTTTTTTAAATCCGAGTTTACGGACTAGTATCACCGGCTATAATTTGTTTAAAAATTACGACTGATGGATCGATGCAGCCTCCCCATATATTTTATTACCACTCTCTATTGTCCACTATCTACAAATGTTTACGAACTTGTCTAAAAATAGTCCATTCATGAAACAAATAAACCGCTTATTTTTTGTATCCTTTTTCGTACCTGGATGATATCAAGATACACAGCAGTGCTTGATAAATTAAAAAAAAATTTAAAATAGAAAAAAAATCCCTCTATCGGTATAAAGACCGTGGACAAACTTTAATAATTTGAATCGTCCTCTGACCTATTTAACTCCCCAAAAAACAAAAAAACAAAAAAAACAAAAAACGAATAAGGTCGATCTGTATGTAAAAGTTTCAAAACTTTTCTCCTCGTGTCAATGCCTTTCGAGAGGGTGCACACCAACATCTACTAGTCTTGTTTTAGCTATAAACAGTATGTATCATTGCTGATGCACACAGAAAAATAAAGTTTGTTTACCGTTTACTTATTGACGAAATATTGTTTGATTCAGTCCGAATCTTTTAGGTTTAATTAACAATAAACAAAATAAGGTTGCAATTTTAAAACCTATTTGTTTTCTGTTAACTATTTCATTCATTGTTTTTGAACAATCGCAAACGGATATGTTTTTAGTTCATATGGATAGCACCCCCCCCTCTCTCTCTCCAACGGTCTAATTAAGCAGTGTAATCGTCTCTGATAGCCTTCATGTATCAAACGATCCCGTAATTATAAATAAAACAACAATATCGCGAGCGATGACTGTATTGAGTGTAGGCTAAAAAGTTTAAATGTCAATAACTAACGGCCGATGGCGATAATAACTTGTTAATTAGCGTCCAAACCCGGGATACTTGCTCAATCTGTTTATTTTAATCCTTCGGTTATAGTTATGCTTCGAGATCAATAAAGGAGTAGGCGAATAAGCATTATCCATAAATAAAAACAAACTCATACACACTATATATGTAAGATACACGCTCATCAACATAGACTCAAAACAATGACAATGCCAATTGCAATGAACTATGCAGATAATCCTGAATTATGATGATGAATTTTTCATCCAAAGTTATTCAGCCTCCTATTTTTCAGTTGGAAAAGATGAAGACAAAAAAAAAAAAAAAAACCCGCCGTGTATTTACGGGGCGCGCCTCCTACAAAGTTAAAAAAAAAAAAAAAAAACAATACAAAACGCTGCGGCCGGATCTTTTTATAGCTCTTAGATAAGCTTAAAGAAACTTCACTGCAGTATAAAAATAACCAGCATCGTTATACACGTATTAAAATTTACGTAATTCTTTCTACTAAAGTTACTTTTTTTTTCTTTTCATATATCTTTTATTAGCCCATTTAAACAAATTTGTTACACAGAGAAAGTTGTCTATTGCACTTTTTTTTTTTGTTTTGGCTAAGCTTGGAAATTTGGCGCTCCGATCGCCTACAGCCCTTAAGCTTTCGTAA
The DNA here is from genome assembly GCA_030564365.1 of Blastobotrys arbuscula. Taxonomy (NCBI): domain Eukaryota; kingdom Fungi; phylum Ascomycota; class Dipodascomycetes; order Dipodascales; family Trichomonascaceae; genus Blastobotrys; species Blastobotrys arbuscula. The sequence goes on along the minus strand of JAJLUN010000010.1, from coordinate 137,680 downwards.
ATCCCCCCCAATCAACACGTTTACTATTTGAAAATATTTCTCTCCATTAATTAATAAATTCTCGAAAAATATAAAAATAACTGACTTTCCTCCTTAAATAGCAATAATAATTTCGAACTTTTTTTTTTTTCTCTCTCTTCACGTTCTTTCGTTAAGTTTAAGTTTGCTAACACTTTTTATATCTACCTTAATAGACTAATTTTTTAAAAATGACTACTACAGACATTGCACAATTACGAGCACGATTTCAAGCCGCTGGTCAAGATCATGTATTTAACTTCTGGAATGAACTATCTGAAGACGACCGACAGCGGTTAATTTCACAATTAGAATTGATTGATATCGACCACATCTCCACAATTATCAAAGAATCATTATTAAAACAACGAGATACACGAGATCCAAGCCCAAGTGAATCAACCATCAAAGGATTACCAGAAAAGTCTACTGCATCAGTTACAGACGCGTCTGAAGAACAACGACGTGAATGGCAAGATTATGGGATGGAATTAATTCGATCTAATAAAGTAGGGGTTGTTTTGCTCGCAGGCGGTCAAGGCACTCGATTAGGTTCATCAGACCCAAAGGGTTGTTACAATGTTGGATTACCAAGCGGTAAATCATTATTTCAATTACAAGCTGAACGTATTTTAAAATTACAGCAAGTGGCAGTTGAACAAGGTGCTAAGAAAAAAGTTACAATTCCATGGTATATTATGACCAGTGGACCAACTAGAACTCGAACAGAAAATTTCTTTAAAGAGCATGGTTATTTTGGTTTGGAAGCTAAAGATGTTTATTTTTTCGAACAAGGGGTTCTGCCTTGTTTAACTAATGATGGTAAAATCATTTTACAAACCCAAAGTTCTGTAAGCTTTGCACCAGATGGCAATGGTGGAATTTATAATGCATTAAACCGATCAGGGGTTTTGAAGGACATTGCAGACCGAGGTATTGAACATGTTCATACTTATTGTGTTGATAATTCGTTGGTTAAGGTTGCCGATCCAGTATTTATTGGTTTTAGTGCTTTGAGAAAAGTTGATATTGCCACTAAAGTTGTTCGAAAACGAGATGCTACCGAAGCTGTTGGGCTAATTGTTAGTAAAAATGATGCACCAGCAGTTCTCGAATATAGTGAAATCAGTGAAGAACTAGCACACGCTACTGAAGAAGGCAATCCAGAATTGTTAAAATTGCGAGCTGCCAATATTGTCAATCATTATTATAGCGCTGCATTTTTATTAAACATTCCAAATTGGACCAGCAGTTACTTACCATTTCACAAGGCTTCTAAAAAGATTCCATATGTTGATTTGGAAAGTGGTGAAATTGTTTCCAAACCAACCAAGCCAAATGGTATCAAGTTGGAACAATTTGTATTTGATGTTTTCCCACGATTAGAATTTGATAAATTTGCATCATTAGAAGTTGCTAGACAAGATGAATTCTCTCCATTGAAGAATGGTCCAGGTGCAGCCAATGATTGTCCAGAAACCAGTCGACGAGATTTGTTAGCCCAAGGGACTCGATGGTTACAACAAGCAGGTGCCCAATTAATGCCAGCTGGTCACCAAGTTGAAGTTAGCCCACTCACAAGTTATGGAGGTGAAGGTTTGGATCAATATCAAACTAAGATTATTCAAGACGATGTAATGTAATCATTATTTTGGTGTTACTATTATTTATTGGGGAGTTGAAAGAAAGAAAGAAAGAAAGAAAAACAAAAGAAAAAACATAAATGCATTTCGTTTTTTCTTGTTGTTTTTTGTTTGTTTTTTTCTGTTATGAGATTGTTGTATTGTTTATAGTCTAATGCATTTTTACTATCATAGTTCCTTTTTTTTTTTTTCGAGTTTTTAGTAGTAAAGAGGTTTGGGGTGCGGCTTGGGTACCAAAGTGGTGGAAGTAAGTAATATCTCCAGATAATGCGGCGTTTATTTTTGTAAGCTGGACACGCCCCCCAATCGCTAATGCTATAAACATGGTTTTAAGGGGTTAAAATACATATTTTAACGTAATTAACACTAAATAGATAAGATATATATATTTTCGTTAAGTGATAATTATCAATCAAGGTAAAATAACGTGTATACAAATGGAAAACGGGGGCCAAACCCATTATTGCATGCGCAAGAATGAAATTTTTCCAGCGAACGTTCAACAATCACGCGGTATTGAAAACCTTTTTTGTAGGAAGGGATTTAAAACTTTAGATTGCTGTGAAGTTTCGAAATTAATTCTAGCTTTACAGTGAGCTTAGCCTAATTTTTCAATTCTGAGTTGAGATGCATACTTGAAAATTATATGCATACTTGAAAATTGAGGAGGCTGGATAGCTTAACGTATGCAACGTTAATGAAAACGAAACATAAACTCATAAGGTATAAGTAGTGCAAGCTGATTCATTATGCAATTAATTTTTCTGGCGAAAAAAAGTTTAGAACAGGGTAATTAATCTTACCTGTTACCTTTAACGTGCATGTAGGGACTATGTGATATGCTGAGAAGGAAGCATTGCACATATTTGAAAAAAACTTTTAAAAATTTAGAATTATATCTTACATATATATATATATATATATATCTTGCATAATCTTCCTTACCTCTTTCTTTCTTTATTTCTTTCTCTCTCTTCTTTCGTTTTTCCTCTTTTTAAACTAAATTATTTAAATTATTTTGCTGTGATTTATCAGTTCCTTAGCATAGCATGCTCAAAACTATTCCAACAGCACATCACCAATCGACTTTCCCACCACTAACCCTAAAGAAATGTCCAGTTCGACATTCCGGGGTCCACAGAATCCCTCCATCAGATGTTCGACCATGGACAGGAATGCCTCCATACAAACAGCTGATAACCGATTCGACTACCGACGTTGTAAAATTTAAAAAGCATGGTAGAGAGCTGGGACGGTCAGTGGCAGCGGTGCAATTCTCAATGTACGAGATTTATTTATCTGTTTGTGATGTTCCCGGAGTCCATGCCCCTTGCGCTCCATTAATCAACATGTTTAAACCAAGTTATTTTAAATTGAAAAGTGATTGGGATAAAATGGAACGGGCGTACCAAGAGACAATGGAGAGTTATACTTTTTGGTGTGATGAAACGTTGAGACGGTTACGGTTGTTTGTCAATGTTAGTGAGTATGACGATGATGTGAGTGATTACGAGTTGAGCGATTAAATTACTTTGCTAATTTTTATTTATGTACCTTTTAAGTTATTTTTTATTTTTATTTTTCATGTCCATGTATTTAATTTATTAATGTTTATTACCAACACTTATCGGTGACTGTAGATCGGTTATTTTAGTCTTGATAATCCCAGCTTACCACAATCCCGGGCCCCATCGATCGGTTAGCACCCATATGTATCTATAGCGAATGTTGTTTTTTTTTTTTTTATTTAATTCAAGATCAGGAACATATCTCCAAATCAGAGGCATTTCAATCTAATCACCATATCAGATATCTTTTTATTTATTTTTTTAGTGAAAAAAGTCCAACATTTTTTCAATATCTTCCTGTCGAAACTTTTCAAACAATATAAACTCTGATGCTGAGTCATTTTCATCACTATCCTCAACCGGACACCCTTCAAACTTTGTCGCCTTTGAAAAATCATTGGTAAACAACACAACCTTCTTTCTTCGCCCATCTTCACCAAACACCGTATCCAATCGTAAATCCTGTATCACGAAATGCCCGTTAAGTGTTACCCCCTTCTGATGAATCTTTCTCAACGCAATCAAAGCATAATACTTGTGCTTGGTATTTTTCGTACATACTACAGGTAGTTGTGTCCAATCCTTCAAAAACACAATGCCATTACCAATCTCTGGTATGGAAATGGTATGCCCAATAGCCGGCACACAGGACAACGTCTGCAACCACCGCAAGACTTCTAATTCCCGATGTTGGTTAAGTTTACTATAATCGTGCGGTAAATCTTCATGCCACACTCTTGCAGTACATGTCGTACTACTATTGTTGGTATTCGTGGTCTCAAACCGGTAAATTGAATATTGTGGTAGTTTGACAAACAAGCATTGCCGATTCAAATGACGTTTCACACTAAACTTTACGCAATGTGAACATCGTTTACGTGTATTGTGGTAAATAAACTGCTGGAAAGATGACTTACCAATTAATTCAAAATATGACAAATGCCTGTGTCTTGAACAAGCCATCGGACCATTTATACAAGGAATTGGCGAGATTGAGCGCGGGATGGGTCGGTTGTTGATAAGGTAATTCTTCCGCGAGTAGGTTGATAACGACCCATAAGATGATAGCATTGGGTCTTTGGTGAACGCTGTATTGGTGGTGTAGGCTGAAGATGATGCAGAGGATACTTTAGAAGAAGAAAGTATTTTTTTTTGAGATGGGGTTGAGCTGGTGGCGGAGGCGATAGCCGTGTTGGAGGAGGATGGGGATGGTGAGTGTTTGGAGGAGAAGGTGGGACTGCTAATGTGTGTGTATGCGTTTCCCATAATCATTGGTAGAAAATATAGTATCAGATAGTTGCAAAACGGTATTTGGTGTGAAAGATGTCAAGTTGACAAGTTTTTTTATAATTATCAAGAGGGATAAGAAAGGATCCAGAAAAACAAGAAGAATATTTATCTTTGTTTGGGACATGATAAAAGAGAAATGTTAAGAAAGAGATTTTTATTGTCTCGAGATTTTGTGAAACCCTATCTGTATTTGAAACAGAGGATGCGGCTCCCCTAGCTAGTTTTACTACATCATGTTATGATTCATTATGCTGGTAGCCAATTGGCGAATTGCCTTGTTAGTTTTATGCATAGAGTAGTTTAATGTACTAGTATTGAGAGGGGGGGGGGGTATTGTTGTTTTAATTAAACCTAGAGCCATTTCGCACTAGAATTTTGGTTTTTGTGATAGTTTTCAGCTGTTCTTGCGACATCAATAATAAAATAAAATAAAAGGAACAGTGTACCCACTCCCTCGGGTTAGTCAGTATTAGTTGACGCGGCCAAAATATCTCAATGCCATCAGTCATTAATTAGGAACTACTTGGTTTTCCAAAGGCTAAATTAATTGTTCTTTTAGATAAATCATTGGTCGCTTGCAACATGTGGAGGGGTGTCCTAACTTGTATTTGCAGTTCATTTATGTAGACAGGGAATATGCTGCGGCTTGAGCCGCAATAAAACTACAAAACCTGAAATTATACCTACTACTAAAGAAAAAAAAAAAAAGGAAAAAAAGGCGTCTATTAATACATTAGGGAAATAATTTTTTTGGAAAAAAAAAGGGGTGGCCTAAACTAAACTTTAGTAGTTGATAAATAAAATAAAATATGCAAAAAAAAATGGGCGTTTTAAACTACCGCTGCTGTCTTCTTGTTAATACTGTATCCAGTTCATTAACAAAATTGGTCTTATTCTCCCGCTCCACTTTCCTCTCCTTCTCACCTTCTCTCTGCTGATACATTAGCTTGATCCTATCCTGCCTCGACATCCCCGAAATTCGTTGTCGTTTCAAATCATCTTCAGCTGTGCCTTGGATCAACGTGGCTGCTGATGAATTTGTAGAGCAAGTATCAGTTCGACGATGGAATGACTGGCTAGGTCGATTGGTGATAGCTGGCTTCCATTCCAATTCACCATATTCAGCTTCTGGAATAGTAGGACTCATAATCTCCGTCTCTTCACCTTCAGCTCCAACGTCATATGCAGAAACGTTCAAATCTTTCCATCCCCGCTCCCAACTTTCTAACATGTGTCGGATTTCTTCTCCAACTAGCTGGTAATGATGGTTGTAATCAGATTTATCCACCATCATTGTTTCGTCGCCCAATACTTGTAAGCGTGATTCGACATGTTGCAGCGTTGAAGAAATGTCGTTCAATGCACGATGATGACTTCTGAAGTCCATGGTGGTATTAATATTATTATTGTTATTGCTATTCGTTAATTCTTCCTTGTTAGTATCCGATGGTAGGTATTCTCGTTTTCTTTGATTTGATATGATTGCTTTGGATAGTTGTACCGATAATTCGCTCAATGTTTTTAAATGGTATGTGACCTGGCCCCACGATTTTAATTCTTGTTTGGTACATTCACCAAAACTAGGTATTGATAACCAAATACACATCAACGTTCTCCTCAGTAAATGTAATTTTGAAAATTCTTGTTTTAGTTTATTCAAAGATGCATTGGAACCATCTGGCCCATAATATGCTGATTTTGTTAGTTCGATCAAGGGGCCCTGTAATTTATCTCCATTTCGATATAACCCCAGCTCTTCCACGCGTACATTATAAATATCTAAATATCTCATAAGGTCCAAATGGTTACAATACCCCAATCCTTCACAGACTGCGTCGAGGTATCCATTTAATGCTAAATATAAACTGGCGCTTAACCCAGCTCGTAAATGTTTGGCCGCTGTTCTGGTATCATTTAAAGTGTTACCACCAACTTTTCTCCGTCGATTGTTTGAAAGATCCGGCCGGTAACCTTGGATTAATAAATCCACTTCAGTTATGAGACTGACACATTTCGCTACGGTATTATCAAATTGTTGATTGGCTTTGACAAAATGTGATGCATAAGAAACACTTTTTGCCCGTAACATTCGCACGACTTTCCTCCTTGAATGTGCAAATAAATATAATGATATGCATAACACTACAATTAATATACAAGCAGTCTTTTTATTATTGTCCTTTTTCGAAACCCAAGTAACCAATGTTGCTATGATCACAACCACTCCTCCTCCACCTATCCAGTACTTATCATGCATTTTTAACACTGACCATGGCCCATCACTACCAAACAAAATATTATACCGTTCATTTCGTTCAAAACGTCCATCGCTAGTCGAGTCCATGTTGCTATTACTAAGGTTCAGATGCATTGAAACCCTTCCATCCAACAAATCACTACTAACCAACACATACCGAAATCTTTCCAAAAACTGCATATTTTCGGTATCGTATAATTTAGTATTCAATGCGTTTCGTAACAATTGTTTGAATTTAGCTGCTCGTATAAGACGTTGACCACTCTCTGCATTTAACATTAACGGTACGAGCTCTGTGCCATTGAACACTCTATTCCCATTCAAGCCAGTACTATAGTTACTTGATGGCGGCTCTATCCCCCATCCACTCAAAAAATCACCATCATCACTGTCGTGGTTATGCTCTTTTAGATTAAGGTCATCCGTTTCTGCTAGATAGTTGGCCAGTGGTGTGCCTTCGAAGACGACATTTTCGGTACCGGTGGCGGAACTATTATTGTCCTCCTCGTCACTACTCATTTACTCTCTGATCGTTATATTATCGTACTTTTATTGTGAAAATAACTAATATCTAAAATCTTTCTGTTTTTATTTTCGTGTTGCCTATCCAGTTATTTATTATTTCAAATATGGTTCAAGTCGGTTTTTTTATTTTTTTTTATTTTTTTTTTATTTAAAGTTATGGGAGAAGAATGAGAAAGTGAGATCTATTTGAGATCCATAAAAAATGTGAAAAAAGAACTTAAGCGTTAACCTAAAAAAAAAAAAATTCCAATTAATTGCCATGGCAGGTTATTTACAGCTTGTAAGCATACCGGGGCCGAGCTTCAACGAACTTTTAAGCCGGTGGACTCCTCCGATAGTTAAAAAAAAAAAAAAACTCATCTATTAATTACCTCCTGAATTTTTTTTTAAAAAGCTGATCGTGATCAGCCGAGAATTTGGGTGTGAAATCGAATAATAAAAAAGAATTTCGAACAATTTTCAGCTGCACAATTGACTTTAATTTTTGGCCTATTTTATTATAGGGGTGCAGTATCATAACAACAAAAAGCAAAATAATATATAGCTCGTGTAACTGTTGTGCATATACACAACGAAAAAACCGTTTAAAGTTGCTTTAAACTTTACTAGGGTTAAGCTAGACATGATCATTTATATAACAGTTTTTTGAATTATTAATTCTGGTTGTTCAGGACACGGCCACAGCAAGACATGTCTTATTGTATTCAAAAACTTTTACATAAATAAGAAATGACGGTAGATATATATATATATATCAGATATAACAAGACCGGCATTTAAAGAATAGAGGGGCAGTTTACAGGTCACAAAGGGACGTTTTGGATCAATAACAAGCATGTTATTCAATATTTTTCGGACTATGAGCAACTTTGTGACCCACTGCCGCGTAAATTTTATAATATTTTTTTTGGGATTTTGTCTCTCTGATACCCCACAAAAATGAATACTTATGTATTCACATTACGTATTTTTATGATTCATAAATGAACATATGAAATTTTTCAATTTCAAAAAGAATACTGGTAAGAATAGTCTTTTAAAAAAAAAAAAAAAAAAAAATTTAAATAACAAAAAAAAAAAAAAGTTGGAATAAATTAATACATAATAATAAAAGAATAAGAATAAAATAACTTAATACATAAAACCCCCTCTCATCCTATAAACTGAACCAACTAAACATAGTAGAAACACTTCTTTAATTTCAGGTATTCTCTAATTTAGTCAATCAGCTTCTACACTCTCATTCCATCCAAAATTACTGTCAAATGCCATCCCCCCTGCAGCACCGTCATCAGTATTCAAGAAGGCTTCAATATCAAAGTCCATATCGGTTTCTCCAGTACTAAAATCATTGAACAAGCTTGTATCATTGGCACCATCCAAAAAGTCATTAGCATTAGCAGTTGGTAGGTTATTAGCAACAGGATTGGCAGGTGGTTCATTACCACTACCACTACCACTACCAACACCACCAGCAACAGTACTGGCACCAGTATCAGCACCAGCACCAGCACCAGCACCAGCACCAGTACCAGCACCAGCACCAGGAACGGTACCAGCACCACCTTGCTGAGCGGCAGCGGCTGCTTTATTTGCTTGTGACACTGATTGCGCTACTGTAGATGGAGTAGAACTGGCAGTATTGAAATTGGCAGCAGTTTGCAACAAGCCAGACCCCCCCGCCGGTTGCGGTGGTTGATTGGCATTTGGAGTACCGCTAGCATTCTTTTCAGTATTGAATGCACCGGGTGGGTTATGAGGAGTAACTGGCGTAGTTGGAGTAGGTGGTTCACTATTAGCAGTTGCTGGTGTAACTGGTTGATTCTTTTTACCTCTCTTTTTAGCCGGTTCCTTTTTCTTTGGTGCTGGTTTGGCACTACCAGGAGCTTGTGCATTAGCTTGGATTGGTGTAGGCGGATTAGTACTACTATTAGTATTATTGGCCAAACTTGGACTATTTGGTTGGGTTCGGTTCCCCATTGGATTCAATGGTCCAGTTGGCGGTGGCATGGAATTGTTGGAATTTGGTGCAGTACCTGGTCGAGAGGGCGCATTAGCAGCATTACTTGTTCCAGATGCCCAAGAATTCCGGTTTTGCGGTTGATTAGGGTTCTGTGGCTGTTGTGGCTGTTGTGGTTGTTGTTGAGCAGCTTGTGGTGGTGGCGGTGGTTGCTGTGCATTTGGAGTTGTAGAATTGTTTCGCATTGGCCCATTTGGTCCTCCAACAGTAACATTAAAGTCCATAAAGTTATTATTACCATGAGGTGATTGATGTGCCATTGGTGATGCTGGTGGTGGTGGTTGATTGCCCATTTTTGGAGTACCTCTTCGTGCCATTTCTTGTTGTTGAGCAGCTTGTTGTTGTTGTTGTTGAGCAGCAGCTGCACCAGCAGCCGCTGGTGAGCCAGCTGCACCACGCTGAGCATTCGCAGCTGCAGCATTTCGTTGATATTGGGTTTGATTGGTACTACCAGTTGAGACAGATCGTTGTGGTATTGGTTGAGGTGGTTGTTGTGGATGCGGCTGTGGAGTTTGGGTTTGAGTGGGTCCATTGGAAGTACTACCGTTTGGTTCACTCTTAACTTCATTACCTTGCTGGTCTTGTTTGGCAACCATCAAACGTTGTTTATTTTGTCGTTCTAATAACATTAACTGTAATTGATAGTCCTGTAACGCATTAACTCCTGATCCCATAGCATTAACCATTTGTCCCTGTTGATTTTGCCCTTGCGGATTCTGTCCTCCTTGACCTTGCTGCTGCTGCTGTTGTTGTTGTTGTGCCGCTGCTTGGGCCTGGGCTTGTGCTTGAGCCTGTGCAACTGCCTGAGCTTGTGCAGCAGTCTGTGGACCTTGAGGACCTTGCCGGCCACCATAATTATCCAATTGGAAAACAGGTTGACCATTTGAATCCAGATGCATTTGCTGTGGTAATTGCCCTGCAGCTTGCATTTTAGCAGCCATTGCCGCAGCTTGTTGTGGATGCATATTACGTTGATATTGTAATGCTTGTTGCATTGCACCTGGACTCATTTGACCTTGATTTTTCAATTGTTGCATCATTTGTGGATTGAATGGTTGACCATTGAAATTTGGTGGCATCATTTGTTGTCCCTGCTGATTTTGTCCTTGAGGACCTTGTTGTGGTTGATTAGGTTGTGGATGCATCTGTTGCTGTTGGACATTATCAGTACTGACAGCCCGCTGAGGTTGATTAGGTTGCCCTGGGATGTTCCCAACTCGATTATATGCACCATCAGGGCTTAGCCGTTGTCGTTTAGCTGGCGACGCTGTATTTGGAGTTGGTGAATGGCTGGCAACATTATCTTCTTCCCGAGCTCTAGTTTGATGTTGACCAGCAGCTACCGCGGCAGCAGCAGCTTGTTGAGACGGCATACCACCCGAAGCTTGGCCCCTCATATGTGGAGGTAATTGTCCACCTTGTTGCTGTTGTTGCTGAGCTTGTTGTTGTCTTTGACGATTCATAACTGCAGCTCGGCGTTTAGCTTCTTCAGACATGTTATCCATATTTGGAGTTGGACCCTGTTGAGCATGTTGTTGTTGAGGTGTTGGCATACCACTGTTTGGATTCTGAGAAGCAGCCGCGGCTTGCTGCATAGCTTGTTGTCGTTGCAAGGCTTGAGCTCGAAGGTACGCATTTTGATTAAACTGAGAATTCATCATTTGTTGTGGCACCATACCATTAGCAACTGCAGCTGCTTGAACAGCGGCATTTGTATTGTTAATTGCAGTTTGCTGTAATTGCTGAACACGCATTGCTTGATCTTGTCGAACTCTCATTGTAGCTTGGGTATATTGAGATGCAATTGATGATCCGCCAGTTTTACCGCTTCTCGAACTATACATATCCCAAAACACCACCCACCATTCATATAGAAACCCATTAGGAATATCAATAGGAACAGTACTTTTTGGCAAATCATCGTCTTTATTGCTGGAGTTGCTGCTGCTATTATTGTTATTGTTAGTCTGGTTAGTTGAATTCCCCGAGGTACGAGCTAAATTTTGGTTAGTAATAAAATAATTATTAAACGTACGATCATTACTGCTGCTATTATTATTATTGCTGTTGGAATTATTCGCCGTACTACCATTCATATCATCTTTTGAATGACTATTGCCATTTTGATTTTTGGATTTATTTCGTTCCAATTCACGATGTAATGCCTTAGCAGGTTCGTTCATACGGTTTTTTACCAAATAATCATAAATATAAAAGTCCAGCAACTCCTTGTCATTCTGAGCATTGCCTGGTTGAAATATATTGGTATTATTGTTACCTCCCGGTAAATGGTTTGGTTGATTAGATTGTTGACCTTGTTGGTTGCCCGGTTGAGATCCTGGAGGTAGTTGATTCGGCTGGTTTGGTTGTTGTGGATTTTGCTGATTTCCTTGGGGGGTATTTGATGAATTATTATTCTGCCCTCCCTGACTCTGTTGAGAACCAGAATGTTGATTCTCTAAGTTCATTTTTGATTAAGATAAATAAATAAAATGAAGAAAAAGGAAACGCGAATATACCTAAAGATGGTATTCTAAATGTTCAAAGTCGTATTTATCCTTTTTAACGTTTTGTGATAGTATTATCTCGTTGCCAAAAAAAAAAAAAATTTAATTAGAATCTTGTAATGTAACACAAAAGATCCGACAGAAAAAAAAAAAAAATTTGAGCAATCAAATATACTATAAATAACAAAAGAAGCTGATGAAAACTTTTTCAAACTGTAAAAGTAGTCAAAAAGCACTTTTTTCGGTCGTGTTGCAATGAAACCACAAAATGGTATTATAATGATGAAAAAGTAAAATAAAAAAAAAATAAAAATAAAAGTGGTGGGTGGATTGGGTGGGTGATGCCTTTTTTTTTTTTATCCTTTTTTAACAATATGTTGGGTAGAAAATTTAAGGAAAAAATTAGGAAGGAAAAAATTAGGAAGGAAAAAAAAAAAAAAAAAAAGTGTGCTTATAACCAAATTACTGTCAGCATTGCTAAACGTATTTATGAAAATAGATTCAATATATAGATTAATTTAGTTTTAAATCGTCAGATATCTAACATATCTATGTAAATGGATATATGAATAGTTTTTTAACGCTTATAAAACTTCAAAATATTTTCACTTATTATAAGAAAAAAGATACATAAAAATTGGCGTCTATTAAATTAATCAACTGATCGCGGTGATTACGATTAATTACAGTGGTTATACGCCTGTATATTTCAGACTAAGATACGAAATTGTCAGACCAGGGGTGGGGGTGTCAATCATTATAACTATCCCCCTCCGACCCGGCTAATTTAATATTTTTGGCAGATGAAGCCCGCTTGACTGTATATGAAGCCCGCTTGACTGTAGTAGAAGCGGCGACAATAAGATTCTTTTATAAGATCCGATCGGACATTGAAGCCTAGAAAGTGGTGAAAATTTCCTACTAACTTCAATTGGGAGGAATAAAAAATAAAAAATAGTTACCCGGCTTTGGGATTTTGGTGGCTTAAAACGGCTACCGGGTGGAATACAGTTGTGATAATACATCTGTTATTTTTTTCTTCTTTTCTTTCCTTTTTAATAACGAATCAAGCTTGTTGGTAGCATAATTTGAATATCGAATTACGTAGAATTGTGATTTATAGATATATCTCTAAACCAAGCTCAAATAACGTGGATTTAGTTGGATAGATTCATTGTAGTCTTGCATTTATTTTTCGTTCTTCCCCGCATTACAAATAATTTTTCTATTGATGAAAATATGCACCAATCTAGGTATCAACATCCCGACATTAAAAAGGTACTAATGTGTGAAAAGCATTATACAAATTTTTTAGGTATACGTGTACACTGTGTCAGTTTGCTGCACTGAACTGCAGACTGAAGAACTCAAAATCCAACCCCCCCTCCCCGGTGGGGACAATACATTATCAGAGTCACCCACCTGTATGCATCTTTTTATTTATTTTTTTCTTCTTCGAGAATGGCTAAACAGTTAATCGCCCAATGCTTTTCATTTCCACTCATTAACTGAACATATAGTATTGATTAGTTTAATTTATAACTGTATGTTAAACTGTATTTAATTTATTCAAAAAATTAAAACAATAAACATTTCTCAGCCGCACTTACTATAATTATTATAAATGGCCACATCCTTATCCCTGTGGTTCCGTTCCCACGTATGATACGATTTAATCTGTACCCCTATCAACTAAAGTCATCAACGATCTTAAGAAATGCGCGGCTCAGCCATCGCAACAGCGCGTTGCAAAATCTCAAAACCTTATGTTATACTAATATTTAATTTTTAATTTTTTTTTCTTTCATTTTCACTATTTTTATATATAATGTTATATTTCAATACTTACCCCCCCCATTTATTCATTACTACTCCAACTTTAATCAATTTTAATAGAAGAATAAATTTTTCTAATAAAAAAGAATGAAGCGATGAATCCAATGGACCCAGTCAAAATAAAGAAAATAAATGAAATCAAAAAGGAGTATCCTAGATACAATACGTTAGATGTAAAGCCCCCCAAAGATAATTTAGATGCCCAGTAAATAATGGAATGGATGAAAATGTAAACGGAACAGGAACCAGATAACAAAAATGATCTCCATTGCCAGTGATAATTTTCACTGGTCAGCATGAAATAAGTCATCAAGACAGTAACTGCAGCAGAAGTAACAATCATTAACCCATAACATAAGAATAAAAATCCAAACATATAATAAATCTTATGGAACCAAATAGAATTTAAAATAAAGTATAATTCAACAAAGATAGCACCAAATGGTAGAATCCCTGCAATCATAATACTTGGAAATTTTTTCAAATAAGTTGGTTGTGGGGGGATTTGTCTTGGAATTTGATTAGTTCGGACTGGGACACTAATTGGTTCCTTTTTGGAACCCAAGAAAGAACCAGCAGCCGATAATGGAACCGAAATTGCAAACCAGATGGCAATTAATGCCAACATAGTACCAAATGGTACTGCTCCAGATGAACTAGCAAAAATTAAAAAGAAATTCAATGCAAAGAAAGTTGCAAATACAACCCCTGGTACAACCGTTGGAGTTAATATCAAATTCATTTTCCATGCTTCACCACCAAAAGTTTTATAAACTCTAGCAGAAACATAGCCACCAATAAATCCAAATAATGTAAAGAATAAAATCATCATAGTACTTAAGGAACCTCGATTAGATGGTGATAAAAACCCTAATAAAGCAAATACTAGAGTAACACCAGTCATGGCAAATAATTGGCAGCCAGAACCCAAAAATACACTCAATAGCATTCTCTTTTTTGGACTTCTAAAAACATCGCCATGAACCAGTTTCCAGCCTGAATCTTCTTGAACATCGTCGGTGACATCAATTTCATTATATCGGGCAATATCTTTATGTAATGCTCGTAACAAAACAGTACCAACCATTGCAGTTAAAAAGACAACAATGATAACAGAATTCACCAATGAAAACCAATGAATCTTTGGATCATAAACATGCAGGTATTTATCCCACCGAGTAGCCCACGCGGTATCACTTTCAACCCATTTGACTGAATAAGTAAAAGTAACTACTGTCTCATCACCTTCATTTAATCGAACTTTCTCTGATGAATCACATTGTAGTTTACCATCGATTTCTTTATTGTCTCGAGAATATGGGTTGATAATGACACCAACAACTCTGTTTTTATTATTTCTAGTCTTGTGATACTCAACTTTAATATCATAATGATTGTTTAACGAGAAAGTGTCACTATCCTCAGCATTACCTAGTGGGAAACCTGGAGAATAAAATGTGTTTTCCGTATCGGCATCTTTAGCTTCTCGTGCAGCTGGCAGCCCATCAATCAACCAGTTGTGATTATAATCGTGAATAATCCTTTGCAAAACGAATTGTGCATCTTTTGAAGAATAAGTAGTTCTGCATAATTTTTTACAAGATTCATCTTCCAACATTTTTAGTTCAAATGGAGAATCAAAGATTCGATCACCAAATAAAATACTCCCCAAACTTTCGCTTTGTTTCTTTGGACCATCTTTTGGTTGGCAAAAATGGAACGCTTTGAAGTAATAATCGTAGGAAATGACACTACTGAGACGTGACTCCGACTGATCATAAGCAGGTGTCAGACTGTTTACTAACAATGGAACGTGTTCCCCTTTTTCGTAATCAGTAGGTGCCACACCTGGTAGATAAAATGCATTTGTAATGGTCAGCCATAGCGATATAGCCAACAATTTGAATAACATTGCTGAAGAAGTAAGTGTTGATAAAATTGAAAAAAATTAAAAAATTAAAAAATTAAAAATAAAAATGAAGCGTTGAAAAATTAATGAGAGGAAGGAGCCACGTCAAGTTTTTTGTCTACAAAATAATTTTAAAGTGTGTGGGCGCAGGTGGCGCATAAAAATATATATATTTAGAAAACACTCCCGGTCTTCCATCAGGGAAAAAAAAAATAACAAATTTAATTTGCAAATTTGTGAAATTTTTACAGGGCCTTAGAATGCTATACCATCATTCTATTCAGGGCCAAGCGGCTTGCATTAAAGTTACGCATTAAGTTACTGTGTGAAGAGTGATTAGAACTATAGCACAACTGAAATTATAAGATGTAAGTTGAAACAGGTTTTTTTTTAGTTACGCAAAATCTTTCAAGCTAGTGTTAAATTTCACATCGCACCACCGGCCAGTAAACTCCGTAAAGGTATTTTTTTTGTAATAGCATTTGGGACATTTTTTATACACAAAAATTACCCAACGTTAATGCTGTTAGCTTTTCTTGCCAGTTAATTCAACGACCTTGGTAGTCCCATTCTTTATAACCACCAATATCCTCCCTTTCTCTCTCAAATTTTCTTTAACTATAAAAGGAGAATGACCAGCACGGCCGAAGCGTGCAGAAATCTTATAACCAAAGCTTTTGCTCCAAACATTAGCTTAACATGTTCAGAAGATGTTCAAATTTTATGTCAAGAACTTGGGGTCAAAAATTTACTACAATTGCTAAAGCCATTTGGTGATTGTGTATTAGGACGTATTACGGTAAGAGATTCTCAAAATGCTAGTAAAAGTTTTGACGATTTTTCAGTGAAATTTCGAAATAATCAAGAAACAGAAACAGAGTTGAGTTTGTATAATAGCGATGATTTGGAGAAGTGGCTACAAGAACGACTTGATAATATGGAACCGACCGATAAAAATAACGACCAATTGTATCAAGATTTTTTCAAAATTATACTGTCATCGTTCCCAGTGGCTCCTTTTGAGACTTTTAGCCACCCAGTAGCAGGTGTTGTGGCAATTTCATCAAAGAATAATCAACCTATTGAAACATTATCAAGATTGTATAGACAAAGTCATGAATCAGTACCGGATTATATCGACAAAGATTATTTACGATATTATGTATTGATACACGATGAAAAAAATGACGCTTTGGATAAAAGTATTGCATTATTTGAAAAGATGAAGCGGAATTTTGGAGTACATTGTCATATGATTAGACTTAATAGAGAAGATGACAAAACTTTTGAATTACAACTATCACAATGGCAAACAGCGAATGAGCTAATACAACAACAAAACCAATCAAAAATAATGATAGATCAAGCAGATGCATTGGCATTACGACAATTTACTAGAGATCTTGTAGCATCAAGTGTAGTACCATTCATGGAACGATGTATTGCAACCTGGAATGATCGAATTGCATCAAGTCGTAGAGGTATTACTGGTAGGTTTTTTTCAGCATCCAAGAAGTATTTTTCTGGTAATCGATCACCTATTTTATCATCAGCAGGGTTTGCCACATCACCATCACCAACCAGCGGTATTAGCAACAATAGCAGTAGTACTAGCGTCAGCAATGCATCCGAATCAATGTATCATTACCAATCACCAGAAGCTCAGCTAAGGAAATTGGCCGATTTTGCGTTCATGTTACGAGATTATAGGTTTGCACATTCGGCATATGATTTATTGAAACGAGATTTTCATAATGATAAAGCATGGGCATATTTGGCAAGTGCTCAAGAAATGTCTGCAGTTAGTCATTTAATGGCCAATACACAATCAATAAGTTTAAAATACAAGGCTGATATACTGGATCCATTACTTGACTCTGCTTTATATTCATATATTTCACGATGTACATTACCTACTTATGCTTTGCGATGTATTTTGTTATCTAGTGAGCTGCTGTGTACACAATATTCCACACCACCACAGATTGTTTCAGAAGGAGCTACTAAATGGATATTGAAAGCATTGAATGAACGATTGGTCGGTAGACTGGGCTACGCGTTATTGATGCAGCGAATGGGGGACGCATACAAAGTACACAATGAACTGTCTACTCGTAACAACTTGATAACATTTCGATCTCGTAAAGCAGCGTTTTGGCAGTTGTTGGCAGCCCGAGATTGGAGTGAGGCCGGCCAGAATAAACAAAGTTTGTTTTGTTTAGAACAAGCTAATGAAACTGCATATAACAAGTTAGAATGGACCAAGTCTTCTGTGTTATTGTATGGTCGGCTATTTAAGGCTGATACGTTGGTTCATGAATGATGAATATCTTTTGTTTTTTTTAAATTTTTTCTTTTAATTACTAATATGTTTAATACTAATAGAGATTTTGATACACTAATACATGAATATTGTGAACAATATTATGACTGAACACGATGAACTATTATTATGATACAGATTTACTAACTATTAAGAATCGGTTATCCACCAACAACATTATCTACAAATTTGTAACAGATCAAAAGCACAACTGAATTGGATGGGGGAGAGGGCGGGGTTCGATCTTGATGTACCACTGATAAACATAGCATTAGGCTTTGCTAACGGTATTTGATTACAATAATTTTATTAAGATTTTATTTCCGTCAAAATCTTTTAACTTTAATAATGCATGCAGCTCCGCACCAGGTTTGAACTTTGGGTCTCCAGTAGTTAACTTTGGACACCGCATCAAATACACAAAATTGATTAGCCGATCCGACCGATTTCATCGAAGCTTGAGAACAAAAACAAAATTTCTGCGCACGCATGCAACGAAAGTCTACTGTACCCTCCCTCTTCCCACTGCATTAGCGCAACAAAAAAAACGCAGAAATAAAAAAAAAAAAAAAAAACGATGGAATTTCTTTAAATATCCCAGTGAAAATTTTTCCAAGATTCTTGACAAAAACGTTCGACTTTTTTTTGTAGTTATTCTTTTTTAAATTGAAGAAGGAGTTGAAGGAGTTATATTACTTTACGGGAGGTTAAAAAGATGAATCGAAGAACATGTTTCAAGTAAGTATTATTATTTTTTAACGTTAGAACGAAGAAAATGAATGGGTTTTTTACTAACAGGCTAGATGCGGTAATATTGGCCACTACGCTGATAACTGTACCCACACTGAACGGTTGTGCTACAACTGCAAGCAAGCAGGCCATGAATCCACCGCTTGCCCATTGCCAAAGTCTTCTGAAGCTAAGCAATGTTACAACTGTCAAGGCACTGGCCACATTCAATCCGAATGTCCAGAACCAGCGTCTCAAGCTGCTTGTTACAACTGTGGTGAAAAGGGCCATTTAGCCCGAGACTGCCCAAAGGGTGGTAGCGGTGACAGTACCAGCCCTCAACCACCACGACGAGCTAGTGGTGGTCGACGAAACAATCGAGGTGGCCCAACTTGTTACAAATGTGGTGGTCCAAACCACTTTGCCCGAGACTGTCAAGCCAGCACTAACAATAGTGTCAAGTGTTACTCTTGCGGTAAGATGGGTCACATTAGCAAGTCTTGTCCAAATGCCAGCAATGAAGAAGTCTCTGCTGCTTAATTAAATACTGTTGAAAACGTATTGGATTTGAAATAGGTGTTTTATCTAGTTTGAAAAATTTTATTAATAAATATATTTTTTGAGGTATGCCCTGTATTACATTGTTAACGTTGTTATTATAATAATTTAATATTGTAATTAAACGCCGTAGAAATCTATATAAAGACTGATATTCCTAAAAAGGTTTTTTAATTTATTGATAAAAGAGATTACACCCATAAAGTAATAGTAATAATAATAATGACTGACGATAGTAATGCAGATCACAGCAGCATCATTCCGATTGGAGAATTACAAAATCATGGCATCAACAACTCTGATATTCAAAAATTAAAGGTGGCAGGGATTTGCAGTGTTGCCACGGTAGTCTCCACAACGCGCCGAAATCTGGCCAAAATCAAAGGTTTCAGTGAAATTAAAGTTGACAAAATCAAAGAAGCCGCAGGCAAAATCATCGAGATTGGGTTCATTACGGCAAGTGACCAAAACGTTTTGAGAGAACAAGTTGTACATATTACCACGGGATGTAAAGCATTTGATGATATGTTGGGCGGTGGTATCCAGACGATGAGTATTAGTGAAGTGTTTGGTGAATTTCGGTGTGGTAAAACACAATTATCACACACATTATGTGTCACTGCGCAACTACCAAAAGATGTGGGGGGTGTTGAAGGAAAAGTTGCGTATATAGATACAGAAGGGACATTTCGACCAGATCGAATTGCTCAAATATGTGCTAGATGGCCAGATTTGGATCCCAATGAAGTATTGGATAACATTAGTTATGCACGATCATTGAATAGTGAACATCAAATGGAATTGATTGAAAAGATTGCAAGTGAATTGGCAACGGGTACTTATAAATTGCTAATTATTGATTCAATCATGGCACAATTCCGAGTTGATTATACTGGTCGGGGGGAGCTAGGTGAACGACAACAAAGATTGAATCAAATGTTGGGGAGATTGTGTCGACTGGCAGAGGATTTTAATGTCGCGGTGTTTTTAACTAATCAAGTTCAATCTGATCCTGGTGCTGGTGGTGCATCATTATTTGCCAATGTCGATGGTAGAAAGCCAGTCGGTGGCCATGTGCTAGCTCATGCTAGTTCTACAAGGATTTTGTTACGCAAAGGTAGAGGTAGCGAACGTGTGGCTAAATTACAAGATAGTCCTGATATGCCTGAATCTGAATGTACCTACCTCATTGGTGAAAATGGCATCTGTGATGTTGCCTAGGTTTAATACCCTTAGTTTTGGATACCTTATATTTATTTTTATACCATATACTTCATAAATAGATCATAACTCATTAGCATCTATATACGGCATCAGCTACTTTGACAACCTGGCCCATTTCTTCTACATCATGAACACGAACGATATCAGCCCCACCAGAAATCAATGCAGTTACTGTAGCAGCTGTTCCAAACACTCGATCATTAGGTTCATCTTTATTAGTCAATTTTCCAATAAATTTTTTCCTACTTGGTCCAACCAACCATGGGATACCAATAAACTTATCTCGTCGGTGTCGTAGTTCATTAAAGAATCGAATGATTGTCAAATTATGATGCATAGTTTTGGCAAACCCAATCCCTGGATCTAAAATCAATTGCCATCGAGGTATCCCGTATTTTTCAGTAGCAACATCAATTCGTTGTTCCAATTCCAAAGAAATTTGTTCCAAAATAGCATCAGGTGAGTCGGTTTTGTAAGTTTCAGATTCATATTTGGCTAATGAGTTCATTGTTTGTGGGGTGCCTCTAGTATGGTTTAAAATGATTGGAGTTTGTAAATCTTTGGCAACTTTAAAAATTTCTGCATCAAATTGGCCGGCACTAATATCATTGATAATATCTGCACCAGCTTCGATAGCTTTCTGGGCGACTTTAGATCTATAAGTATCAATTGAAATTACAATTTGATCTAATTTTGGTTCTTTCCGAAGTCGTTGGATTGCTGGAATGACTCTGGACAATTCTTCTTCCTCACCTGGATCGGCAGAGTTTGGACTGGTGGACATACCACCAATATCTAAAATTGTAGCCCCATTGTTGACAAACTCCAGTGCCATTGATACAATGTTATTTGAATTTATTTCCCCACCATCGCTAAAGGAATCAGGGGTGACGTTGAGAATTGCCATGATTTGAGTGTTAACTGTTTGATGATTTGGATCCAATTCCAATTTTCGAATACTACTTTTACTAAATGGGATCAAGCTTTTCAATCCTGATGATTCTTGTATTTCTGGATCAGCTTCTTGTTTAAAAATTTCTTCCAAATGTTGTTGATAAGTTTCAGCAGTTAAAGGATGTGTCATTTCGTTGTCTACCAATTCAGTCAATGGTTGTAAAACAAATGATCTTGATAACATTCCGACGTGTGGGATATCCAATCGTGGATGATTCATCACTAACTCGTCATATAACAAAATATCTAAATCAATACTTCTTGGTCCATTATGAATGGCTTTAACTCTGTTTAGACGATTCGATTCGATATCTTTCAACTCATCTAACAGTTCCAATGGTTTCAAAGTGGTGCTTGCCTTTAGTACCCCATTGACAAATTTTTCCTGTTCTGTAACATACATTGGATCACTTTCATACAAAGTACTGGTGTTTAATACTTTAATTCCTTTCTTGTTCAATTCGGCAATAGCCGTTCGGATGTTGTTAACAGTATCTCCCAAATTACTACCAAATGCAATATAAACAATATGGTCACCACTTGACACCTCTCCACCAGATTGAGGAAATAATGGAGTAGTACTTCTCAACTGAGGAGTAGTGGTCCCGCTGTCCAATGCACTATTCAAAGCCTTTTTGAAATAAGCTCGGTCTCTAGTAATCTCAACCCCGGCCGCATCGGCAAAAGTAATCGCGCTAGGTTTTTCAGCTCGAACTGTAACTCTATCGACCCCAAATCTACAAACAACTTCCGCAACACTAGTTACAAATGCTTCAACAGTTTTATAACTTGAATCTTCAACATGTGTTTCAACGGCATCAACACATCCTCTAAAATCATATCTCTTATTAAACTCTTCCCCGCCTTTTCGTTCATATGGTCGGTGAAGTGTTAAATCAATAACCACGTTTTGTTTATGTAATCGTTCAATGGTGTTAACCCCAATAATAGTAGTCAATTGCAACTTTTGAATCAAAACTACATCAGTTGTACCATCAGCAACCACAATTTCAAACCCATCACTATTACCAGCTGGTCGTTTTTTCCTGCTGAGGATAATTTCAGCCGCACCAGCCCTCAACAAAGCTCTTGGCTTTTTGACATGAATTTTACACCACTGGCCGATTGCACTATCTTTCAAAACCTC
The DNA here is from genome assembly GCA_030564365.1 of Blastobotrys arbuscula. Classification (NCBI taxonomy): domain Eukaryota; kingdom Fungi; phylum Ascomycota; class Dipodascomycetes; order Dipodascales; family Trichomonascaceae; genus Blastobotrys; species Blastobotrys arbuscula. Next base: position 115,172 of record JAJLUN010000010.1, on the reverse strand, counting down.
TTTTGCAACATTTTCAGCAATCTCTTCCAAACTTTTGAATTTGCCAGACTCAACCATTCTAGTAACTTTTCTACTGATTACATCATAATTTAACGAATATAACAAATGATCTGTAGTCCCCGATTGATGAACACTAGTTTGCAACCATATTGAAATTGACACGGGTTGTGGTTGAGGACGATGCCAGGCGTCGACCCCGGTTAATGCTTTGACGAATAATTCTCGTACAAACACTAGATCCTGTTTATTATCGATAATATCAGTGGTCGTGCTCATTCTTTGGGAAGTATCCCCGCTGCTAAATTTAATAAGTTAGTCATTGAACAGTGAAATAAATAAATAAACGTACAAGCTATGCAGCAGTCTCCGGTTCATCATTTTTGGTGAGTGAGTTAGAGGAACGACTCGAAATATACGAGGCCGTGAAATCAATCGTTTTAACAATATTGTGAAAAAAAAAAAAAAAAAAAAAGAAAGAAAGAAAAAGGGGCGGAATAAGTTGTGATGTAAATTTTTTTTTTTTGACAGAGTGCCTTTTGTCCAGTGATGCCGTTGTAAGTAAGTAAAAACTAGTGAACAAATAAGAGTGGGAAAAAAAAAAAAATTGTGAATGTGTCAGTGATGAAATTAGTGAAATATCTCGCCAATCATTTAAATTATGAAAAATATTAGATAGTTTGATTCAGAGTTACAGTAAACACAAACAAACACCGTTTTAACACGGGCGGCACAGTGTCAGCCTCTTTTGCTGCTTAGCTTTTTTTTTTTTTTGGTAAGATAAAGACTTATCTACATTATCAATGATTCATCAATCATAGTTATCAATGATTCAAGTTTTAAATTAAAAATATTAAATGGTCATTATATCATTAAATACCCTCCTAAATATATTGTTTTGTTTATAACTTAATTTTATTAGAATCGATCTGGAAACAAAACTGGAGCTACCAAAGTCCAGGCATAGAGAACAAAGCAAATCCATGCACTGATAATTTTAACCCATGATGAAAAATATGTTCTACCAACAGGTGCAAAATCACCACTCGGTTCCTCTTCAACATTCATTGTCAATAACGTAGCAGTCCATTGAGTGGCTAACATGAACACTAAATGGAATAAAGTGTAGTTATATTGAGTAGTTCCTTTTTCATCATCGCCACTGCCACTGCCGCCACCACCAACTACCGATTCTTCATCAGATTCATCCCAATTTTCTTCCAATGCGCTGGCTGGTAATGATCCAGCTTCAACTGCAGATCGAACGGCTTGGAACCGCATCTCAGATCGAGATGGTTGTTGGGTTACCAATGAATGTTCATCTCTAACTGGCTCATATTGATGGGAATTGATAGCTGATGTTTGAGTGGCAGCCCGAGTGGTAGTATATGCAATGGCCAAAAATGTGAAAATGGCCCCCAATACAATAGATGCAGTACGGGTCTCTCGAGATCGAATTAATGGATTACAACTCTTGTCATCTGGTTCCGCAGCAACTGCACTCATGGTTAGATATGCACAATAAATTGACACCATTGCAGATTGAGCCAACCCAGCTTGTGGGTTAAATTCCTGAACCTTTGGATGGACTGATACCCCACTTACAATACATGTCAAAATCAAGTTAATCGTAATAGCTGCTTGGTTCATTGAACATCCTGATCCAGCAAAGAAGATGTACATTAAAATTGTTAGAACCAAACTACCAATATACATCCCAACTGTAGAGCCAACCAAAATAATTCTCCAAATGGTTGAATCATCTTCTTCAACATGTTCCAAACAAGTTTCTGCCCATGAATGTGCAAAATCCACCAACAATATTAACCCAATCAAAACAAAGATAAATGAACCTGTCATGGCGAAATAATTCCCCCATACCACAAAAAATCCATCTGGGATAATAAATGACAATACAATCAATGCCAACCATGCGAAGATTTTGATCCCCCAATACCCATTTTGAATGCTAGCTCTAGAATCTCTTGATGACCGAACACCAATCATGGTAAATGCCAGAATCAAATGCAACAGCCCCAGTGCCCAGTTTAACCGTTGCACCGCAACGAACCCATAACATTCCTTACCCAAACATTTCACCTCCATATAATCCAGAGTTAGATTCTGTAACTTTTTCACCATAAAGTCCGTGAGCATTACCCATGATAGTATACAATTTACCAAAAAGATTAACGCATAAACGATTCTTGTCGCGATACTGGATGAGCATTTCCCGCAAGCTGAGCAAACTGCGGAGAACGCAGCGGCACCACAGCATGATGCAATCCATGACCCTACCATGGTAAATGCAGGCGTAATAGCCAACGGTATCGACAATAGTGCACCCATATTATATTACTGTGTTTTGTTGTTTAGTACAGTTGTTTTTTTTTTGTTTTTTATTTTGATTTTTTGAATTCGTCAGTTAATTAGTTTAGCGATAAGATAGGACGAATGAGATATTAAAAAAGTGTTGTGGTGGGACTAAAATTACTAACAGTGGCGTGCTCTTTTTTTGTTTTACCATATAACAAACTGTACGTACCAATTGGGAGAATTAACACTTTGATGATCCGACCCGTCAAAATATTATGCCGAGCCGTACAACCTCGATAGTTTTTGTCTTTTTATGTTTAACTAGTAGGGTTTTGAGAAAGAAAAAAAAAAAATAAGGCGACATTTTTTATTCTCTACACCACTTATTATTAATTATCGAATAAAATGTTGCGACGACGGTTTGCACATCAATTGAGTCGGCAGGTTCGTAACTACGCTACTAAACATGACGTGGTTATTATTGGCGGTGGCCCAGCAGGGTTGACTCTAGCTACAGCATTGAAAAACTCACCAATTACTTCAAATTTCAATGTAGCGTTAGTTGAAGGGTCTTCATTGGATAAAATCCGGGACTGGCAATTATCGACGGATAAATATGAAAACCGTGTCAGTAGTTTAACTCCAAGGTCAGTGCGATTCTTGACAAAAATTGGGGCATGGGATCACATTCAACAAGAAAGAGTTAAAGATTATGATGAAATGAAAGTGTGGGATGGGTGCTCGGATGCCAGAATTGACTTTGATCCTTCAATTTTGGGTGAAAATATGGAAATTGCATTTATGGTGGAAAATATTAATCTACAGCAATCTTTGTTACGAAGATTAGATGAATTGAACACTAACAACAATACAACTTTTTACGACAAAGTGCGAGTCAAAACTATCAAACACAGTGAAGATATTAAAGAAGAAAATAATAATAATAATTGGCCAATTGTGGAATTGGAAGACGGTACTGAATTACAAGCACGATTGTTGGTAGGTGCTGATGGAGCCAATTCTCCAGTTCGTCAATTTTCCGGTATTCAAGCAAGAGGATGGGATTATAATCGACATGGAGTTGTAGCAACTGTTAAATTGGAATGGGAAGATTTCAGATCAGTTGCATTTCAAAGATTTTTAAAGACTGGACCATTAGCATTATTACCATTGCCAAATGGGTATGCCACTATGGTTTGGTCAACTACTCCAGAACGAGCACAAATTTTAAAATCTTTGGATCCAAAAGAGTTTGTTGCTTTGTTAAATGCCGGGTTTAGATTGAATGCTGCTGATTTGGATTATTTACATACATTGAAAACTGGAATTAGTGAAGAAGTTGAATGGAGGTTACAGCATACTACAATTGAAGATGAAGATAATCGATTACCAATCCCGATTATTGATGTTCAAGAAAATACCCGAATGAATTTCCCATTGAAACTACGGCACGCTGATACTTATGTTGCCGAACGAATTGCGCTAGTAGGAGATGCGGCTCATACAACTCACCCGTTAGCTGGTCAGGGGTTAAACATGGGTCAATCAGATGTATCCAATTTAGTTGCGGCATTAGAAACAGCCACCAATCGTGGGTTGGATATTGGTAATTTATTAGCATTGGAACCATATTGGGCTAATTCGTATTTTGGTAATCATGCAAAGTTGGGGGTTGTTGATAAGTTACATAAACTATATTCTACCGATTTTGAACCACTGGTTCAATTGAGAAGTTTTGGTTTGAATGCGGTTAACTCAATGCCTTTGTTGAAACAATTTTTGATGAAAAAAGCGTCAAATTGATTGTGTTTATAGCTAAATTATTCGTCAATTTTTTTTTTTTTTTTTCTTTTTTTTTTCCTTTTCTAATGCCCTATAAATGGATTTATGTTCCCTCAATTCAAAAATTGCGTAAGTAAAGATATTTAAGAATGGGATATCAAAAAAAACACTAGGTGGTTTTTTTTTACTAAAAGTTTCTATCATATACCAACTATCTTTTCCATTCATATCCAAATTTGGGTTATCAAAAGAAACAGTATGCGCTGCGGGAATATGACGAATACGAAGCTGTTTTGAATAATCCTGGCAGCATTGATGTAACAGTTGCAATAACTCCTCTCTTGTAGCATTGTAGTATCGTTTTTTTATAAAATTTGGAAAATAATCGCTAAAAAGTAGGAAGATGTTAAAATTCTTGAGCCATAAATCTCTTTCGATTATCATATACCACGTGCTAAGTTCAAATTTATGAATTTGTCGCGCCATCATACCATTATAGCTCCGATAGCACCACGAATAATTATTTTGATGATCACGATAAATAAAAGCACCTCTTGATAGCTTATCTGGCGTGCATTCGTTAAAAATACATTGATATTGGTTGATATTCAACAACGTAGCTAGTCTTTTAAACAGCGCCATGGTAACAAAACAGTTATTTATCAGATTGTTGTCATCATAAATGGCCTGTGGGTTTTCAAAAGTCAGTTTATCGAATACTACTTGGTCTTTTGGTAATGATTTGATAAATTGAATGATACGATGTTTTGGAATGGTATTAAAATAAAATAAACTTTTAATTGCAAAATACGCCGGCTTTTTAGGTTCATCTATTCTGTAAAGTAGTAGATAATATCGTTGATCTTCTCCAAAGTCTACTGCGGTATAACTGCAAGTTTCACACGAATTTGTTGGTGATATATACGTCACAATATCTTTATAAGAATCACAGATTGTTGGTGAAGTGGGCTCACTTTCATCGGGAGGTCGATTATTAGATAGAATGTGGTAGCCTTCGTGGACGTATAGTTCGAGAATCAAAGCATAAGTATCAACAAATAGTTGGTAAGGATCTTCAGTATTAGGGTTTGAACTAGTCATATTTTCATACTAGCTTAGGATTAGGTATCAAATTTAGCAGTGGTATAAAATATAGTTGATCAAGTAGGTAAACGCCGATGTTTGTTGATGTGAAGTTGAAAACATATGTGCGGCTCATTTTCCATACTCACATTTAAGCTAATTTACTGTAATCTTTTACTGCGATGGAAAAAAAAAAACATTTCTAAAATCTCAACTAATAACGATAATTATATAAATATTGTACTATGGTATACCTGGAATATAAAACAAGAGTAATAATAATAGAATGGTAGAATATTCTATTGACCAGTTTTATCTTTCTTCTCCTCCGACATCGCATTGTCTCCAATCTAGATTTCCCAAGCTGTGAGTCTTTCTATTGGCCCCGAGGCTCTAATTACAGTACCAACTCTAACCGTGAAACAGATCATCTTTCTCAATTAATTTATAGATTCACATGCCGCCAATTTTGTTTTTTAATATTCACAAAATTTTATTCAATATTCTAACGATTCATGTGGTTATAATTAAGCGGTAGTTTTTTTTCACCGCATTTCGGTTCCGAGCTTATGCATCACTAAACATAATTTTTTTTTTTTTTTTTTGGGGGGTTTATTTTTTATTTTTTTTTTCCAATTCCTTTTCTACCATTTATATATATACAACTATCATGTCGTTCAAAACACCGGTTCAAACGCCCCGCCGGAAAACCACCTCAAGACCACATCTATCCACACCATCAACGTCTCGAGTTCATCCTTCTCCCGGTACAAGGTCTCCATCGAGACGTATGGTATCAAATTTCAATGCATTATCATTAGGTGTGAATACAAATTCGAATGTGGACAATTTTGTTGTGATAGAATTGAACCAAGAATTTATTAAAATTGGGCTCCCATATCAACCGGAACCTGCTGCTGTTTTATATTTAAAAGATTTAGCTAATGAACAACTTTTGTGGGGTAATAATACAATCGAACAACTGGATAAATTTGCAACAAATTTGGAGAAAATGATACGAAAATTGTTCTCAAAATTATTAGTCAATATCAAATTACAACGATGTGTTGTATTACTACCATCAACGATTTTTCCTACTCCAATAAAAGAAAAAATTGCTCAAGTTTTTTTAATTAAACTACGTGTCGCATCGTTATTATTTTTACCAAAAAGCATTTGCAGTACACTAAGTGCCGGAGGCACTCGAGCCGCATTAGTAATTGATGTCGACTATGATGAAACAACCATCACTCCTGTATATGATCTACGAGAAATGACCAACAATATCAAACGAACGGTTGGAGTAAAAAATCAAGAGGCATTATTGGAATCGACGATTTATAATGATGATGAAGAACAACCTTTGAATGTATTAGTTGCCAAGATTGCCAGTGAATTGGATATTGATACACGAGGGCAATGTTTGAATAATATAATTTTCTTAAACCATGCTGAAAAGATTGCAAAGCCAATATTAGACGGGTTGTTATCCAATCTTGGCGAGTTGGTAGATAATGGTGAAAAGTTTAGGATTCGAGGGATTGAATCTTTGGGAGCTTGGGTTGGTGGGTCATTGTATATTTCTAGTATTGGGTGGTATTTGGTGCAAGAAGAACGTGCTCGACTTCCAGGGGAATGTTCAAAAGAGCGGTATCAATCTGGAGAAAGATGGTTGGTGAATTAACTGATTTAATATATCGTGGTGCGGATAAAAGAGGGAGGAATTGGAAAACTAAAAATGCCTTCGGCAACTTGATTTTTGTTTAAATTATGAACGGCAGTTTGTTTGTCACATAATTTGTGCTGACGGTGATAGGCCTATACGCTTAGGGATCCCGAGTCAGAATCTGCTCCCCCTGATGTTAGATCTCACTTTGGCTTGAGTCGACAGCTTAATTGGGAAGGATTTCTAAGGCTAAACCAACCGATTAAGCTCTGGTGGTGGGAATCTAGCCAGCACACCGTTGACAGTTTTTAAAAACTGATTTATCTAATGATAATTGCGACATGTGTGTTCAAAATGGGTCAGTCATGAGCAGGGATTTTAAAAAATAAAATACAAACATTATCTGATCTGGTAAAAACAACTTGATAAAGCATTAATTATTAAAAATGCCATATGATTAACAAGGAAATTTTCCATCGACTCGGAATAACTTTTAATCCATTACAGGGCAAAAAAGAAAAATTCCCTGTTTTAGGGGTGACTTTGAGACAGCACATTAAACTGTATACTGGTTGTAGGTACGTTTTTTTGCCAATCTGGGATACCTTATAATCCTATATAATAAACAAGGGCCGAAACCCTTATCGATTGAGCAGAAGCTTAGAACATTACATATATCTCACTAATTATACCCGATCGATTTTAGTGCGGGGTTTTATTTTTTATTTTATTAATTACGGCTATTATTGGTTTCTGTTTTAGGAGATTATATTGATTGGATCAGTTGATGTGCACCATGGCGAAGAATGTACTGAAAAATCAATGATGAAATATCTGATATATTAAAAAAAATATATATCACTTTTGCGGATCGCGTTCGGAGTTTGGGCATGCACCTTAAGCCTATGGTATTACACTACACTAGTAAGAAATAAGAAATGTAATTGGATCGATACCCACTAGCTTTTTAGCTCCAAGATAGAGTTATGCATGATCAGTTATTCTTAGCTTATGATAAGGGCCTTAGGTTAAAAAAGCTTAGCTGCACAGTTCAGATCACTGGGTCAACAACAACACATTTCAATTATGCGCTAATAAAACTTTTTGCAAAATATTATGGGTTTTTGGCGGGCAGCTGTCGGTCAGCGCGCTATTTAGTGTACTAGTGTCACTGCTATAGGACGGTGGTGAAATTTTCCAGCGGTGGTAAGAGTAGCTGTTTCATTTAGCTGCTCCCCGCATGGAAAAGAAAAAAAAAAACAAAAAAAAAAAACAACTAACAGCACAGAACAAAGTCAATTGTGGTAACTTTTGAGACAAAAAAACGGGCTACTTTTTTTTTTTTTCTTTCCC